>JARQOC010000003.1:349989535-350242035 GCA_033576535.1 Allobates femoralis | reverse complement strand
TATACAGTATGTCCAGTATCATGGTATATGAGTCCCTCATAATGGTGTATTTGGTCCTCCTTCATGGTATATAGGTGCCCGATTGTGGTATATATGGTCCCCCTCCTGGTATATATGTCTCCATCCTGGTATATATGTCCCTCATCCTTAAGTCATTCCATACTGCAAAGGAATTTTTTCAAAATTTTCAGATATTTTAGAAATAGTTAATTTTTTGTAAGTTGGTACTTCATTACACACGGCATAAGGTGGCAACACTGTTTCTTTCAAATTCCATATATTTTCAAGATGGCAGACGGTTGCATGTGAACAGCTGCTGTTCTTACTGGAATCATACAGTAACAGGCTATATTGGTAAGTGGATTACTATTAACTAGCAACATGCATAACTTACATTCAGTAAATATAAAAGAAGTACTGTTAGGAAACAAAAATTCTATAATATCTTTGTTTCTATTGTTTACCAGAAATTTTGCACATATCTAATGTAGGCATTTTATAAGTTACATAAGTTACCAAAAAGATATAAAGTTTTTGTAGGATTGAGAACTAAGCATAAATTAAGTTGTAACTTTCAGAGTTCTTATATTGCATAATGTATTAACTATTCTCTAAGTTTCATGTTGCTGCTAAAAGGTTCACAGTTTCTGTATGAAGTAAACGTACTGTAACATAAGTTACCACCAGCTTTGTAACGTAAGTTATTTCAGCTATTCAATGTAAGTTACCTGCCTTTCAATTTTTGGACAACACTTACAATCAGCTTTTTGAAATAATTAAATACTATTGACCCAACCCAAGGCCATGGGGTACCCAGTTCCAGGCGTTATAGTTAACGGGGGATGTCAAGGGGCCTGTGCCCGGTCCCGTGGCCTTGGTGGTCACTGAAAAGAGTCAATAAAAAGAAAATAAAAGAGTTTTGTGATGCCACCTATGGCTCTCCTGTGTCCTCACTTGTATGGCAAGCTATGAGAGCCCTGCTGCAGGCACCGCTGTATCCACTGTGGCCCTGGGCTCTGCTGGGTGGCTGTGCCTCAAGTGCTGCTGCCCAGGAGACTTGATATCTTCCTGGCATCCGGTCATTACTGCTGGCCTGACTGGACCCGTGCAGTCTCGGACTCCGGTGTTCTTGGCGCACGACGTAGCTCTTCTGGGGCGACCCGGCATGGCTCTGCTCCCTCTTGCTAACTCGCCTCCTTCTGACCCTCACTCTTGGGTCCCTTACACTGGCTAGGCTTCCCCTCTGATATGGGTCTAGCGCGGCACCATTCACCAGGTGTCTTCCTCAGTACTGCTCCGTACTGAACTCCCTAACTCCGCCCCCAGGCCTGAATTTATGGGGGACCTTGCCTGAAGTCGGCAAGTAGAGATCCCCCTTCAGGTCTGTGGTGAAAGGTGTTGTGTGCGGGATTTCCTCATGTCGAAATCCTTCCCTGCTCCAGGTGTTCCTGTGGCAACCGAACCATGGAGTGCGGTGCCACACTATCATAATTGGAAATGGCCATCTAAAGATGTTGAAAGTTATTATGATGTCTGTCAAATTTTAAGAAAGGTTGATCCTCCCCTGAAAATGGATTCTAGGGACATTTGGGATTTTTTGGATTAGCCAGGAAGTTAAATGAGCAGTGAGCACAAATTGACATCCTTGTTGAAGTTCTTCATTAGCGGTGTCTGAATTCATTGGACTGGACCACATATGTAGGCCTAGATTAACATTTACTCTACATTATGTCATTGATCAACAGTCATATTTTGTAATCAAAATTCCACTCTGCAAAAATGTAGACAACTGAAGTATGAATATTGATTGATTACATTTTTATACTAAATTTTAGTCTACATATGTAGTTCACGCCAATGAATTCACATGCAGCCTATGTTTTGAATAAATAAGGTCAGTTTGCCTTCTCAAATATGAACACTGACAAAGTTCAACACATTCTTTGTTTTGTAATGTAAGTTACTATATTGTGTTGTAATATAAGTTACCTACATTTTTTGTAAAAAAAACTGTTGCATTTAACTTGAGAGGTTAAAATAAATTTATTAAAGTTGCTTGGCTTATGCTGTTTTAATACAATAAAAATAGTGCTTCTCCCCTGTTTACCACCACAGAAAATTTATCCATCTGCCCGCTGTTCACCCTGCCATTCTTCTTCTTCTTTTCGTGGCAAAGACTCCAGAAATTCAAAGGCCGCGGAGGGTGGGGGTGGAGCTACCAAAGGGGACGTCGACATGCTAGGGTGAGAGGCGGCTGTACACAAGCAGGTGAGAACTGAGGGGGCCACCGCTGCACATTCGCACCGCCGCACAACTGCACTGCCGTACACCTGCACCGCCGCACACCCACATTTTCTAGAATAACCGATGAGTTAGAATTGGGCCACCATCTAATATATATATATATATATATATATATAAAATATTCCATCCTAATACATATGTACCCCGTCCTGTTATGCATGATCCCAATTTTGGTGTATATGGTCCCTATCCTGGTATATATGTTCCCCATCCTAATACGTATGTCCCCATCCTGGTGTGTATGTCCCAATCTGGGTATACATGGGGGCATCCTGGTATATAGGACCCCTATCCCGGTATATATGTCCCTCATCCTGTTATATATGTCCCTCATCCCATTTTTGTTCCCCATCTTGGAATATATGTACCCATCCTGATGTTTATGATCCCCATCCTGGAATATATGTCCTTCATCCCTTCATCCTTATACATATGATCCCCATCTTGGTATACGTGATCTCAATTTTGATATATATGATACACATCCGAATACATATGTCCCCATCCTGATATATACTATCACCATCATTGTATATATGTCCCTTATCCTGTATTATATGTCCCTCATCCTATTATATATGTCCCCATCCTTTTATATATGTCCCCCATCCTGGAATATATGTCCCTCATCCTGTTATATATGTCCCTCATCCTATATTTCTCCCCCATCTTGGAATATATGTCCCCATTCTAGAATATATGATCCACATCCTTGAATATATGTCTTTCATCCTTATATATATTATCCCCATCCTGGTATATGTGTCCCCATCCTGGTATATATACGATCACCATTTTGGTATATAATATCGCCATCCTGGTATATATGTCCCTCATCCTGGTATGTATGTCCCCCATCCTAATATTTGTTCATTGTATTTGTAACTTATTTGTATGTAACCCTCTCTCATGTAGAGCACCATGGAATCAATGGTGCTTTATGAATAAATAATACTAATCATATATGTATATAATTCCCATCCTAATACATATGTTCCCCATTCTAGTATACATGATCCCAATTTTGGTATATGTGGTCCCCATCCTAATATGTATGTCCCCATCCTGGTATATGTGTCCCAGTCCGCGTATACTTGGGGACATCCTGATACATAGGTCCCGCATTCCGGTATATATGACCATCATCCTGTTATATATGTCCCTCATCCTATATTTGTCCCATCCTGGAATGTAAGTCCCCATCCCGGTGTATATGATCCCCATCCTGGAGTATATGTCCACTTATATATATATATATATATTTATATCTAATATATAAAAGCACAAGCGATTGGTGACGTCAGTTCCGTCACTTTGCACACACTTCCGTAACTTTGTCCCAAGGTACACCCGCTCAGGGTGGACCAAGATGGCCGCCCTAAGCGGGACGACCAATGCAAGCCAGCCGGGAGACGACCGCCGTTAGCCAGTCATCTCCTGGCTGCCGACCCGCTGCCCAGAGCTCAGCCGCGGCTCTCCTCGGCACGGAGCTCCGCGGCGAGCCCGCCAGAGCCGACCTCGCCTTCCGGCTACCTCGCGGCGGCGAAGCGAGTCGGGGATCTCCGTGCCGAGCATATCCACGGCTCAGCTCCGGGGAGCCGCGAGCCAGCCGGGATTTGCCCGGGACCGCCGCCGCCATTCTGATTGGTCGCTCGCTTGCGAGCGACCAATCAGATTCAAGCCGCGGCACGGCGCCATGTTTTAAATTGTAAGAAGTAAAAAAAAAAAATTTGAAAGATGGCGCCGTGTTTCGCGGCGCTCTTTTCATTGGTCGGCGCCAGGCGCGAGCGACCAATGAGAAGAGTGGGGCTTGGCATGGTGCCATATTTGAAATCCAAAGTTCCCGCTGGATTTCAAATACCATCTTAAAAATTTTTTTTTTAACTTCTTAGATTTTGAAAGATGGCGCCGTGTCGCGGCAAGAATCTGATTGGTCGCTCGCAAGCGAGCGATGAATCAGAATGGCGGCGGCGGTACCGGGCAAATCCCGGCTGGCTCGCAGCTCCCCGGACCTGAGCCGCGGATATGCCCGGCACGGAGATCCCCGGCTCACTCCGCCGGCGCGAGGTAGCCTGGAGCCGAGGTCGGCTCTCGGCTACCTCGCGCCCGCTCCGTGCCCCGCTATTCTGATTGGTCGCCGCGTTCAGCGCGCCGACCAATCAGAATAGCGGCGCGCCATGCCGCCATATTTGAAATACACTGTAGTCAGTGTATTTGAAGTGTGGCGCCATACAGCGCGCCGCTATTCTGATTGGTCGCCGCGTTCACTGCGCCGACCAATCAAAATAGCGGCGCGCTGTATGGCGCCCTTACTTCAAATACACTGTACTCAGTGTATTTCAAATATGGCACCATTGAGGGCGCCGCTATTCTGATTGGTCGCCGCGTTCAGCGCGCCGACCAATCAGAATAGCGGCGCGCTGTATGGCGCCTTACTTCAAATACACTGTACTCAGTGTATTTCAAATATGGCGCCATTGAACACGCCGCTATTCTGATTGGTCGCCGCATTCAGCGCGCCGACCAATCAAAATAGCGGCGCCCGCTATGCCGCCATATTTGAAATACACTGAGTACAGTGTATTTGAAGTATGGCGCCATACTGCGCGCCGCTATTCTGATTGGTCGGCGCGCTGAACGTGGCGACCAATCAGAATAGCGGTGCGCACAATGCCACCATATTTGAAATACACTGTAGTCAGTGTATTTGAAGTATGGCGCCATACAGTGCGCCGCTATTCTGATTGGTCGCCACGTTCAGCGCGCCGACCAATCAGAATAGCGGCGCACGCTATGCCGCCATATTTGAAATACACTGAGTACAGTGTATTTAAAGTATGGCGCCATACAGCATGCCACAATTCTCATTGGTCGGCGCGCTGAACGCGGCGACCAATCAGAATAGCGGCGCGCTGTATAGCGCCATAATTCAAATACACTGTACTCAGCTGAACGCGGCGACCAATCAGATTCAAGCCGCGGCACGGCGCCATGTTTCAAAATCTAAGAAGTAAAAAAAAAATATTGTTAAGATGGCGACGTCTTTCGCGACGCTCTTCTCATTGGTCGCCGCCAGGCTCGAGCGACCAATGATAAGAGTGGGGTGGGGCACAGCGCCATATTTGAAATCCAGCGGGAACTTTGGATTTCAAATAAGGCGCCGTGTCCCCCCCACTCTTCTCATTGGTCGCTTGCTCTTCTTAGATTTTGAAACATGACGCCGTGCCGCGGAAAGAATCTGATTGGTCGCTCGCAAGCAGTATTGGGCAAATCCCGGCTGGCTCGCGTCTCCCCGGAGCTGAGCCGCGGATATGCCCGACACAAAGATCCCCGGCTCACTCCGCCGGCGCGAGGTAGCCTGCAGCCGACCTCGGCTCCCGGCTACCTCGCGCCCGCTCCGTGCCCTGCTATTCTGATTGGTCGGTGCGCTGAACGCGGCGACCAATTAGAATAGCGGCGCGCACAATGCCGCCATATTTGAAATACACTGTAGTCAGTGTATTTGAAGTGTGGCGCCATACAGCGCGCCGCTATTCTGATTGGTCGCCGCGTTCACTGCGCCGACCAATCAAAATAGCGGCGCGCTGTATGGCGCCCTTACTTCAAATACACTGTACTCAGTGTATTTCAAATATGGCACCATTGAGGGCGCCGCTATTCTGATTGGTCGCCGCGTTCAGCGCGCCGACCAATCAGAATAGCGGCGCGCTGTATGGCGCCTTACTTCAAATACACTGTACTCAGTGTATTTCAAATATGGCGCCATTGAACACGCCGCTATTCTGATTGGTCGCCGCATTCAGCGCGCCGACCAATCAAAATAGCGGCGCCCGCTATGCCGCCATATTTGAAATACACTGAGTACAGTGTATTTGAAGTATGGCGCCATACTGCGCGCCGCTATTCTGATTGGTCGGCGCGCTGAACGTGGCGACCAATCAGAATAGCGGTGCGCACAATGCCACCATATTTGAAATACACTGTAGTCAGTGTATTTGAAGTATGGCGCCATACAGTGCGCCGCTATTCTGATTGGTCGCCACGTTCAGCGCGCCGACCAATCAGAATAGCGGCGCACGCTATGCCGCCATATTTGAAATACACTGAGTACAGTGTATTTAAAGTATGGCGCCATACAGCATGCCACAATTCTCATTGGTCGGCGCGCTGAACGCGGCGACCAATCAGAATAGCGGCGCGCTGTATAGCGCCATAATTCAAATACACTGTACTCAGCTGAACGCGGCGACCAATCAGATTCAAGCCGCGGCACGGCGCCATGTTTCAAAATCTAAGAAGTAAAAAAAAAATATTGTTAAGATGGCGACGTCTTTCGCGACGCTCTTCTCATTGGTCGCCGCCAGGCTCGAGCGACCAATGATAAGAGTGGGGTGGGGCACAGCGCCATATTTGAAATCCAGCGGGAACTTTGGATTTCAAATAAGGCGCCGTGTCCCCCCCACTCTTCTCATTGGTCGCTTGCTCTTCTTAGATTTTGAAACATGACGCCGTGCCGCGGAAAGAATCTGATTGGTCGCTCGCAAGCAGTATTGGGCAAATCCCGGCTGGCTCGCGTCTCCCCGGAGCTGAGCCGCGGATATGCCCGACACAAAGATCCCCGGCTCACTCCGCCGGCGCGAGGTAGCCTGCAGCCGACCTCGGCTCCGGCTACCTCGCGCCCGCTCCGTGCCCTGCTATTCTGATTGGTCGGTGCGCTGAACGCGGCGACCAATTAGAATAGCGGCGCGCACAATGCCGCCATATTTGAAATACACTGTAGTCAGTGTATTTGAAGTATGGCGCCATACAGCGCGCCGCTATTCTGATTGGTCGCCATGTTCACTGCGCCGACCAATCAGAATAGCGGCGCGCTGTATGGCGCCATACTTCAAATACACTGTACTCAGTGTATTTCAAATATGGCGCCATTGAGCGCGCCGCTATTCTGATTGGTCGCCGCGTTCAGCGCGGCGACCAATCAAAATAGCGGCGCCCGCTATGCCGCCATATTTGAAATACACTGAGTACAGTGTATTTGAAGTATGGCGCCATACAGCATGCCGCTATTCTGATTGGTCGGCGCGCTGAACGCAGCGACCAATCAGAATAGTGGCACGCTGTATGGCGCCATACTTCAAATACACTGACTACAGTGTATTTCAAATGCCCTTCAGCCTCCCCTGCTGTCCTCTGCCCTCCAGCCTCCCCTGCTGTCCTCTGCCCTCCAGCCTCCCCTGCTGTCCTCTGCCCTCCAGCCTCCCCAGCTGTTCTCTGCCTTCCAGCCTCCCCTGCTGTCCTCTGCCCTCCAGCCTCCCCAGCTGTCCTCTGCCCTCCAGCCTCCCCTGCTGTCCTCTGCCCTCCAGCCTCCCCTGCTCTCCTCTGTCCTCCAGCCTCGGCTCTCCTAACCCCTCCAGCCTCTGCTCTCCTCACCCCCCCAGCCTCCACTGTTCTCACCTCTCCAGCCTCCGCTCTCCTCACCCCTTCATATGCAATGTACAGTATGTATATATATGTGTGTATGTAATATAATTTGTGAATGATGTGTGTGACTCTGCCCACGCCGCTGCGCTGACCACTCTGCTAATGCTGCTGTGCTGACCACTCTGCCCACGGCGCTGCGCTGACCACTCTGCCCACGCTGCTGTGCTGACCACTCTGCCCACGGCGCTGCGCTGACCACTCTGCCCACGGTGCAGCGCTGACCACGCTGACTATGGCGCAGCGCTGACCACGCTGACTACGGCGCTGCGCTGACCAATCTGCCCATGGCGCTGCGCTGACCACTCTCACCGCACTCACTGGTAACCACTGAGCCACCACACTCACTGCTAACCACTGAGCCACCGCACTCACTGCTAACCACTGAGCCATCGCGCAGTGTTAACCACTGAGCCACCGCCCAGTGCTAACCACTGAGCCACTGCCCAGTGCTAACCACTGAGCCACCGCCCAGTGCTAACCACTGAGCCACTGCGCAGTGCTAACCACTGAGCCACCGCGCAGTGCTAACCACTGAGCCACCATATACAGTGCTAACCACTGAGCCACCATATACAGTCTTAACCACTGAGCCACCAGTCAGTGCTAACCACTGAGCCACCATATACAGTGCTAACCACTGAGACACCATATACAGTGCTAACCACTGAGCCACCTGTATACACACAATTCATTTCACCGCACTCCCCTAACTATTAGTAAATAAACTATATATGCATTCTAGACTACCCAATTCTTTAGAATCAGGCCCCCATCTTGTATTTATTGCAGATAGAAGCCACAGTGCTGCTTTCATTGTTTAAGTGATGTTTAGGAAGAGAATTCTGTTATGATTGGTTGATTTTGGATATAAACACTTGTGGGTGGTTCCATAAATGTCCCCCATAGACTCTACAGCCACTAAGTCTATGGCTGACAGTCATCTGTGGCTTCAAAAGAAGAAAGAAACTCCCCTGAACTCCCAGACGAGTCACCAAATCTCCAACCACAGTCTCTGGAAACATCCAGAAGGTTTGTTATGTGATGCAAAGATCCTCCACCATTATACTGAAGCTGTGGAAAGGAGATTGGCAATAGTCTCATGATGTAGAGCGGTTGAGATCCACCACCATTATACTGGAGCTGTGGGAAGGAGATGGAGTGTAGTTTCATGATGTAGAGTGGCTGAGATCTTCCACCATTATACTGGAGTTGTGGGAAGGAGATTGGGCGTTGTCTGATGATGTAGATCGGCTGAAATCCTTCAACATTATACTGGAGCTATGGGAAGGAGATGAGGCGTAGTCTAATGATATAACATACATAGTATTTAAGGTTGAAGGAAGACATTAAGTCCATCTAGTTCAACCCATAGCCTATGGATGTTGATCCAGAGGAAGGCAAAAAAAAAACGTGGCAACACTAAGCTCCACATTGGGGAGGATGGTGATGTGATGTTGAGCATGTGTTGTATGACACTAAGAGCAGCACACCTTAGGTGGAGATGTGGTAAACAGTCATCCCGCCCATCTCTTTAGTTGCTCACAAAAACCCGACCCTGTTATAAGAATAAATAACATTTCTCAGCAGCTATGATGCTGGAGCTTTACATTCGGGTTCATATCATCAAAATTCACAATTTGGATGATACACATCTCTCGTCTTATACTTAATGTGTGTTAAACTTATATTTAGAAAGATGTGTAAATGTATCACACCTACATATTTATGTACAGAGGCTGTTTACATAGTGAGCCTCAAGAGAGACAGCATTACTGATGTATGTAAAGTACTATTGAATTAATAGTGCTATATGAATAAAATAAAGTAGTCTAATTATTATGACCTAAGTTATATACGTATGTGTTGTCTATGTAGTTGAAATCTATATACGTGTGCATCTAATTTTTTTAAATTTTTTTATTTTTCAAATCTATGTATAGCTATATATGTTTCTATGCATCTAAACGTGTCTATGACATATCTATGAAACAAACTATTTGTATATGATATATGTATGTGCTTAACAAATTTATAGATATAACTTGTATAAAGCTATGTATAGAAGTATATTCTGTATATCTATGTAGAATGCAACCATCATTTTTATATGTATATATCTATCTATTCTAGGAGTAATGTAAATATTTTAAACTAAAACATTTATGTACACTACATTTCTAGTGAAGACTTTTGGGCTATTAGGTACTCATTTTCCTTTAAGTGGTGTATCCACCACTTTGACCCTAACGTTACTGCGTAGTTTGACTCTGGAGAAAGCAACATACAATTGACGGGCAATGGGCAAATGCAGGTTGTGGTAAAAAAAATGCCAACTCGATTGAGGGTCTGTCCTTGAGATTTGTTAATGGTCATTGCATATGCAGGTTTCACTGGAAACTGTCTATGTTTTAATTTAAAAGGCAACCCAGTCTCAGAAGGACACAAATCGATGTGTGGAATAAATACAATGTCTCCTTGAGCTGAGCCAGTAATCACTTTAGCCTGTATGCGGAGTAAGGCAGTGACAATGAGGCAAGTGCCATTGCAGAGACCTTTCTTGGTGTTTAGGTTTCGTAATCGCATTACAATGGTGCCAATTTTAAGTTGCAGATGATGTGATGGCATTCCTGGTGGTGTTAGTGAGTTTAAAAATTCAACAGGGTAGTTTTCAAATTCTTCAGCTTCATCAGCATCAACAGAATCATCGCTGGTATATACAGTATAATCGCCACTCATTTGATCCATTACTCTAGAGTTCAGAAAATCAACGTTATAATTTTTTGGACATAGTATAGCATGTGATGCAGCAGTGTTTACCCTTTCATTGTCATTAACATCAATGCAAATGTGGTCGCCAAAGATGTCGGGCACTATTGAGCCAGTGCAAAGCATATCTGGAGATATTTCAATGACATCCTCTCCAAGATTGTGTTCATTAGACAGCTCACATTTTCCAAGTTTAAGCAGCCAACTGCTGTATTCAGGATCAGTGGAGCGCATGTTGTTGAATAGTGGTAGCCTAGTAAAATGTTGCCAATGGTGTGAATATTTAATACAGCTCTCTACAATATCTGTTCTTGATCCATGAGCAATGACAGGAAGACATTGTCTGAATTCTCCTCCAAGAACAATAACTTTACCTCCAAACGGTGTTTTATTTTTGTCAGCAACATTTGTTGTCATGATGTCCTGTAGAAGTCTATCTATGACATTCAAGGCATGTTTTTGTACCATTGTACACTCATCAATAATAAAACGTTTTGTTGTTTGTAAATGCTTTCCAGCATTGGTATCGTTTTTTATCCTGGAAACGGATGTTTCGTTGATAGGAATTGGTATGCCATACAGGGAGTGGATAGTTCGGCCTCCTTCTAGTAAGTTTGCTGCTATACCTGTAGTGGCAGCAGGTGACACAATGTCTCCTTGTCCCTATAGAGTACCGTCACACCTGGACATATCGCTGGTGATTTCACAGGCGACGCACGTGCGCGCGCCCGTTTTTGCGTGTCGCCCAAGGTCACCATCGCCTATTTACACGGGGCAACAACTCAGGCGACGCTCAGGCGATGACCTGACCGGAAATTGCCTGAACGTCGCCCAAGGGCGATCAAGTCGCTGGTGGCCGCTTCGGCGTCACACAGAGCAACCACATTAGCGATGTGGGCGTAATTTTGACCCGCATCTCGGAGATAGGCGTTAACATTATGTTGTGTGACGCCTCGAAGAAGTGTGATTGGTTGCAAACAAACACCAATGTCTGTGTCCTAGTTCGCCGCGCCACATTGTACAATGTAAGCATGCATGTGCGTATTGGCTCGTTGCTCAGTCAACTCTCATGTGATGTGTAGCGGATTATTGCTAGACGCATTGGCGTGCCCAACAAGGCAAAACACAGTGCTCGCGCGAAGAGTAATTGTATAGTAAAGCCGTATGGCGCTTTTAATGTAATGTGTGTTGTGCTACTACGTTGGCTAATAAAATTACTCTGGCTTTGTTGGTCAGAATATTGGAGCCATGACCAGTATGTGTGTGCACAGATATTTGTGTGTTTGCAGTTATGTGGGACATATGTATTGTTCACCTCAGTGGCGCACCCAAGGGGGGGGACCTACGTGTCTGGACCCCCCCCTTGGACGGCCCTGAGAAGCTGGGGGGCCCACCGCCGCCCCCCGTCGCCCACCTCTTGTTCAATTGTGCCGCAGGCAATATAATGCGGCTGGCGCCGCTCGGCGCTCACTGTCCAACCTAGCCTGGCGCCGCGCAGTGACGCGCGACTGCTCAGCAGCTAGACCAAACAGAAAGAGCACCGAGCTCAGTGAACTCAGCGAGGGAACGGCTGCAGAGCCAGGTAAGAGAACCTGGAGGGAGCTGGACCTGCATGGGGAGACCTGGATTGCTATGGGGGTGAGCTGGATTGCTATGAGGGTGAGCTGGATTGCTATGGGGGAGAACTGGATTGCTATGGGGGTGACCTGGATTACTATGGGGGAGACCTGGATTGCTATGGGGGAGACCTGGATTGCTATGGGGGAGACCTGGATTGCTATGGGGGTGAGCTGGATTGCTATGGGGGTGAGCTGGATTGCTGTGGGGGAGACCTGGATTGCTATGGGGGTGAGCTGGATTGCTATGGGGGTGAGCTGGATTGCTATGGGGGAGACCTGGATTGCTATGGGGGAGACCTGGATTGTTATGGGGGAGACCTGGATTGCTATGGGGGAGACCTGGATTGCTATGGGGGAGACCTGGATTGCTATGGGGGAGACCTGGAATGCTATGGGGGAGACCTGGATTGCTATGGGGGAGACCTGGATTGCTATGGGGGAGACCTGGATTGCTATGGGGGAGACCTGGATTGCTATGGGGGTGAGCTGGATTCCTATGGGGGAGACCTTGATTGCTATGGGGGAGACCTGGATTGCTATGGGGGAGACCTGGATTGCTATGGGGGAGACCTGGATTGCTATGGGGGAGACCTGGATTGCTATGGGGGTGAGCTGGATTGCTATGGGGGTGAGCTGGATTGCTAAGGGGGAGACCTGGATTGCTATGGGGGTGAGCTGGATTGCTATGGGGGAGACCTGGATTGCTATGGGGGAGACCTGGATTGCTATGGGGGAGACCTGGATTGCTATGGGGGAGACCTGGATTGCTATGGGGGTGAGCTGGATTGCTATGGGGGTGAGCTGGATTGCTATGGGGGTGAGCTGGATTGCCATGGGGGTGAGCTGGATCGCTATGGGGGTGAGCTGGATCGCTATGGGGGTGAGCTGTATCTCTATGGGGGTAAGCTGGATATCTATGGGAGTGAGCTGGCGCTGTATGGGGAAGCTGGCGCTGTATGGGGGAGTTGGCGCTGTATGGGGGAGCTGGCGCTGTATGGGGGGAGCTGGAGCTGTATTTTTAATATCAATTTGGAATCCCTAGGAAAAGATCAGGAATCCCTGATGAAGAAAGTATATTTGAAACGTACGTAGGCGGTTGTCTGTGGGGGATACACTGGAAAGCAGCACAGCAAGGAGCGTGGAATAGGCAGCTAATATACAGGTGAGCGGCACACGATGTGGTTATATGGGGACTGCTATAGCAAGTAACTAGATACCTGATAAGTAAAGGCCTACACAGGGGAAAAAGCGAGGCTTGAGAAATTTATTGAATTTTTAATGAAATTGGCAGCTTAACTTCTTAACCTGTGTAAATTATCCATTAAGTCTCCTGGTCTGACGCTAGCTAAGGCTGCCTTCACATTTGCGTTCCCTCCGCAGCAACGCTGCGGAGGGGAGCCGCAATGTGACCGCAGCACTGCAAGCCCCTAACTTTATAATGGGAGCGCACGGTGCTGCGCTTGACTGCGTAGGACCGTGCGCACCCATTCACTTGCACATGTGATCTGTGCGCAGGCGGATGCCTGCGCACAAATCACACACTCTCGTCTTGACCAGAAATGCAACATGTCGCGTCCCTGGTGCGGACGAGAGTGTGTGATTTGTGCGCAGGCATTTGCCTGCGCACAGATCACATGTGGCAGTGAATGGGTGCACACGGTCATGCGCAGTCAAGCGCAGCACCGTGCGCTCCCATTATAAAGATAGGAGCTTGCAGTGTGCATAGGGATTTTCATAGATTTTTTTTATGGTCCGGCCCTCCAACGGTCTGAGGGACTGTGAACTGGCCCCTGATGTAAAAAGTTTGGGGACCCCTGCTTTATTACTTTCAGTCCCTGACTCTGCCGCCACTTCCGCCACCCTGTGTGCGTTCCACACACTAGGAATGCATAGCAGAGAGGGTCCTCGCTACGCCGCCCCCTCACATCCTCTTCCTGCGGCAGTGGGACACAGAAGAGGGACTCATTCCTGTCAGTGACCTCCTCCTCTCCTCTCATCCACAGACCACAGGTACAGACAGCACAGCGGTACCGCATCGGCACCCAGCACCGCCTCATACGTTAGTGTGGAGGGCTGGAGAAAGTCAGTACAGGCTGCAGCCAGCCAGGGCAGGCACTGCAGAGCAAGCTGTGGGGGAGCAGAGCTCACTCTGTATACAGGCAGGAGCCAGGAGGAGGCAGCACAGAGTCTGGAGTCGGACTCAGACTGTTGCTGGCCCGGCCTGGTGGGTAATAAATGATGATCTCTGAACCTGCAGCACCTAAGGGATCATACAGTTCTACTCAGTGCAGACTGATATGCATGATTGCATCTGCCACACAGCTGCACACAGGTTAGGAGTGGGAGAGGGGAGGGGGGGGTGCAGTACACAAGGAGCTGGGCCCCTATGTCAGGAACAATTACACAGCACCCAGGGGCCCACAAAAGAGGGGACCCCAGGGCTGCGCTATGTGTGTGTATATGGAATTAATTACTATGCAATGTAATTCCTACCATAGAGGCACAACAAATAAGACTGTTTTCATGCAGTATTAAGCATTAATTAGGTATTCAAATTTACAAAAATCGCTTGGCATTTAGGGGGGCTTCGCTCCCCCAAACCCGCCCACCGGGGGCTTTGCCCCTCGGAACCCCGTTGGGGGGGTGACACCCCCCTTTCAGGGCCGGTGTGTGTTTCTTGGACCCCTACCTTGGGAAAATTCTGGGTGCGCCACTGGTTCACCTAACATTTCCTTGTCCATGTGTGTGTACAGTATATGTATAATGAAATACATGTATATGGAGGAAAACACACACAGGCACCATACAGTGTCACCACAAAGGCCTGTCCCTGGGTGCCGCCATTTTACTATTCTGCAGGGGAAGGGAAAGCACCAGGAAGGCGGCGCAAAAACATTAACAACGTAATGGCGAATGAACGCACGGGAGAGATGTCACATGTTGATGGGGGCCCAGAGGCGCAAAAGCCACAGGATTCACTGTATGCTTGTGCGTCATATACTTTAAACAGGAACACTGCCATTACAGCGCTCTGATGCACCCATTAGTTGTCATGTAATTGCGTTGATGTTAATACACATTGTTGCCCATCGCACATCTCTGCACTTTGAACACACACAGCCGCAAACATAGAGGTCACAGCAATGCCCTACTGTACAGTATGTACGCTTCTGGGTAATAAAGCCTTTGGACACACACATCATCAAATATGGCGCCAAGAAACAAGACGACCAATCGGAACGCTCAAGCTGCCACCAATCCACGCAGACCGGCAGAGGTAGTTAATACACCCAGAAACGCCTACAGGAATGGTTTAGGCGATGGGTGCTGTCGCTCTTGAAATCGCTCATGAGATATTACACAGGGCGATCAGCACACATCGCCCCAGAATGGTCGCCTGGTTTCAGAGCTCTGATGTGAAACCAGGCGACCACTCAGATGTGTCGCCCTCCGCCCATTTACATTGGGCGACGCATTGGTGATGTCGCTGGCAACAAGCCACGCCTCAACGTCGCCTATGAAATCGCAGGCGATATGTCCAGGTGTGACGGTACCCTTAGAGAATGACTTAAGTACTGTAAATGGTATAGGTAGGTTTTTCCACTGCCACCAGGTCCGTCAAGAAAAAAGCACTTTGATGTTAAACTGCTGTCTTGTAAAGCTTGAGTAATGACATCGTAGGCAAAACGTTGCTCCTGATTAAGAGTCTCTCTCGTCTCTGCGGTTTTTGTTAATTCATGGTCCTTATCATATTGGTAAAGATATTTTTTATTTTTTGCTGGGGATGGTAAGTTGAAATCTGCAAAAGTTTTGCCATGGAGTATGAGCACATCTTGGACATCTTTCATATCATAACCTTCACATCGATACACTCTTCAGTGTCGCTGTGGTATGCATGACAGTGGTCTTGCAAAAAATGTTCCTTAAATTCATTCCACAATTCAAGTGGATTTGTGGGAGGGCCAAAAATACAGATGAAAGCAAACATGTCTCGAAGTTGTGTAGGCATGTTAAGAATGCAGGCATCTATTAAAGTATTTCACCACACACTATCATCGATTAATAATCCCAGTGCTAATGCAGCATCCTTAAAAGTTGGAAGCGTGACTCCATTGATGGTTTTAATGCTGTAGCAGCTTTTACATGCAGTAACAATAAACGTAAATAGTATCGTTCTTGGTCTTTCACACTAATGGCCACTTTACACACGGCTACATTTCTAGCTTATCCACAGGTAACTTACTGGCTGCAGTGAAATCATGGAGACATGGTTCTATCTTGTTGCTGTGTACAAATGGAATAATGTCTCCATGATTTCACTGCAGCCAGTAAGTTACCTGTGGATAAGCTAGAAATGTAGCCGCGTGTAAAGTGGCCATAACAGTATACATTCTGCCTATAACAGTTAGACCTCCTCGTTTTCTCTGTTCCCATGTGCCTTGTTTCCAAACGTAGTGTTTGGGAATTTCACGGTAAAAATAGTTATGTGCATTTAGGTCAATCTTATTAAGGTTGAAATATGCCATAAGTGTTGAATTGGTAGTGAGTTTTTGTTGTATGTTCTCTGCAGAGTCATCGTCATGAAAATAGAGTGGCTGAGAATTAGGCAGATGTACCGCTAAGCGAATGATGGCATGAGATTGTTTATGCATAGGGAAAGCAAATATTCTCCACGCAGCTTCCGGTGCACTAACATATCTGGCATCGACAAATTGGTTGGTTTCATCATGTGTGATGTTGCTCAATTTGAAGATTGGCTTTGTCATGGCCCTTGTAAACATATTTAAATAAGTACTTAACACTTTGAATGGAAGCACATTGTAACCACCCGGGGGTCTGCCGCAGGGTTCCAGCGCCCTCTGCTTGAATAGCGCCGCTCATCTCCTCACTTTCGGGGCTACTGCTTGAGCACATGAAACTCCATCACCGAATCAGTGACTGCTGGAGAACTGCAGGGAGCATGCTCCTCCCCTCAGCCAATCACCATGCCTCTGTGTCCTTCCAATCAGGAGTACCCTGCTGCAATATAAGCTTCCTGTTTCCTGTCAGTCTTTGCCAGGGCAATTTCTACCTAGTAGAGTTGCTATTCCTGGTCTGGTCAGGTTGTTCCTTATTTTGCTTTTTATCTGATTTCTGTGTGTTACTCCTGCAGATCTCCGCCCTGCCGACTCGTCGCTGACTTCCGTGTTCTTGGCCTGCTACCCGGATCTCTTCCAAGCTGAAATCGCTGACTCAGGCCCTGCTCCGGATTCCCCGTGTTCCCGGTTCCCCATTTCCACTCTTATACCCGGTTGCTGTGTTGTTTCCACCTTGCCTTGGGTCGGTTTAACACCAGTGTCCGCTTCATTGGTCCTTCCAAGGTTGGTACCGGCGGTATCCCTGTATAGGGGTTAAGCGCTCCGGGGCCTCCTTCGGTGGTGTTCCGGTGCTGTGGCCGTGTGGCCCTCCCCTGGGGTGTGGGTTCTTGTTTTGTTCAATAAACCTGTTGACTCTACTGTACTGGTCTGCCTCTCTATCATCCCGGTATCAGCATCCGCACTACGCGGTCCAGTGGGTCCACGTGTGGGGTCCGTCAGTAGGACGTGACACACACATATTTCGACATTAATATGACACTTGCATTTTTTTTTAGTAAAAAGGGGTTATATGGAATTCCATGGAGTAGATTGAAAGGACACTGACCTGTAGTAGCTGCTGGTGTCTTTTCCTTTGTCTGGATGATGGTGGTTGGAATCCCGGTGCTCAGCTTATATAGATATAAGCATGTGGATTGAGGTAACAGATGAAAGCGGCACTCGTGGATCTTTTGTTCCATATGCTGTTTAATGATCCAGTTTAGGATACATCCATCGGGGAGGGTGTGCAGGGAGGGAGTGTGCAAGCAACGGTGACCGTTTCGAGGATGATTCCTCTTCTACGGGCTCTACAAGGGCTCAAAACTACTGACTATTTAAAGGCAGCTAATTTGATCCCAAACAGCTGTGCAGTGATTAAAAACAATGCATAATACTAAAGAAGTGCTTTTCATATTAAAACCATAGATTGTACATGCGAATTTGTTTCTGACTACATGAAGATTACAAAATTCATTATAAAACCATACAATATTCAATATAAACCGTTTTCAATTGGTTGCCTAGATAACAAAACAGGTATAATCAAATAACATGGAGGCGGATTTCAGATCTAATGTGTGGGGAGCAGAGCATTGCAACAATATCAGACTGAGTTATTCCCTTTTTGATAGTGCTATTAAATTATAGCTATTTATCATCAGTTTCAACTATATCTAGTTTAGTTCACTATTTATTTGTGAACCTTAAATAATTATTCTTGAGAATATAGTAAATGTAATGTATTTGAGCTAAAATGACCGCTGTGAGGTGTTGCTTTTTGTCATTTAGGAGATGGCACATTAAAGTGCCCTACGCTCCAAAACTTCCTTCTCATCTTTTATAACTGGTTTTATGATTTCTTTCTTTTATTTTTAACATTCCCTCTTTATTTTTTGTGAACAGGTTTTCAACTCGTTAAGACAGACAGACCTGTGTACATGGGAAAGAGAAGAACCAGTTTTTTCACTGTGATTGCAGAGCAAAAGAACAACTACCCCCAGTGGACACCTGACTCAAACTCACATTCTATATTATTGCAACTAAATTGGATGTTTGTTTTTTCTTTTTTCTGGCATCACAAGGATATTTTTTGTTGTTTATTTAATTAATCAATTTTATATTAAATATCTAGCATAGGGAAAAAAAACTTAGGTCGATAGTTAAAGTTGCAATAGTCAAGTGCGATTGAGATTGAATAAATATATGGATCGATTTCACTTACTCGCGATTTTTTGCTGCCCATAACTTACATTATTCTTTCATATTAAAGGAATTTTTCTTTATCTCTGCAAATAATTGTCAGAAAATTAATAAAGGAATAGAGGTAATATTCTAACTCATAAAAATATCGCCATATCGATTTTGTCATTTAATCCTCTTGGGCCTTGAGCGTCAGAGGAAATGATCCATCTTGATTCCCTTTGTATCAGGTATCTATCGAAATCTCCTCCTCGTGGCAATGCGGCTGGTTTTTCTAACCCCATAAAAGAGAGAACCTCTGGATTACCATTATGGTGTTCTTGGATGTGTTTTATAAGTCTAGGACTACCCTTACCAGATAGAATGGAATTAAAATGTTCTCTGAACCTATGGAATAGGGGTCTTATGGTTTTGCCTATGTAAAAGTGTGAGCAAGGACACATTATAACGTACACAACACCTTTTGTTCTACAGTTTATAAATGAATTCACTGGGATTAGTGTACCATTCAAATTTATGACTGTGCCTGGTTTGAAAAACTTGCACCAATTACAAGTACCACACATATGATTACCCTTGATAGGTGTTCTGGATAGCCAGGAATCAATAGTATTGGGAACATTTTTCAGTTGTTTCTTCACTAATAGATCCCCAATATTTCTGCTGCGTCTGTAGGCCACTACAGGATGTGATGACTCTAGAGAGGGGTTGTCTGATTGGATTATGTGCCAATGTTTTTTTATGCATGCAGAGACTTTATCAAACATGGGGCCAAATTTAAAACTAAAAAAGAATCTTTTTTGATGATCCTCCTGTTGTTTTTTTGTTTGTCTATTTGAGACAGCCCCAATGGATGGTTTTTCCTCTGCTCTTTTTTTTTGCATTTTGTATCAAATTTGATGGATAACCTCTCTGTTGAAAGGCAATGCTGAGCTCATCTGCTTGTATCTTATAACGTGTCTCTGTATTATTAATCCTTTTAACACGTAAGAACTGGCTGTATGGTAACCCTGTTCTCGTGTGTCAAGGATGGGCACTCTTGTAATGAAGGAGAGCGTTTGTCGCTGTTTTTTTTCTGAATACTGATCTATTGATTTTACCATTTTCAATCTTTATAAAAACGTCCAAAAACTCTAAACACTGACCTCCAAATTTGGATGTAAAAAACATGTTGTAATCATTAGTGTGGTTCAAGTATTTTATAAATTGGTCAAAGGTTGATTTTTCGCCATCCCAGACAATAAAAACATCGTCCACAAAGCGTGCGTAATGTTTTATATGTCTGATGAATGGGTTGTTTTCAGAAAATACTAGATCTTTTCTAGTAAGGCTAAGTATAGATTAGCCAGGGTACATGCAACGGGGGTACCCATCGTGGTACCGACCCGCTGCAAGTACCACTGGCCAAGGAAGGTGAAGGCATTGTGGGTTAAGATGTAATTTAACGCTTCACATACAAAGGCTACCACTTGTTCATCTGTTTCGTTCTCTTCTAGAATTGTTCTTATTACTTGTTCTGCTTTCTGCTGTGGGATCTTAGTGTAGAGGCTTTCAACATCTATTGATGTTAGATTAAAGCCCTCTTGCCACTCTATGAGGTCTAGATTTTCAATGAAATGGTTGGTATCTTTGACATAAGATGGTATACCTCCCAAGAAGGGATGTAAATACCAATCTATGTATCTGGAGAGCGGCTCCGTAAGGGAACCGACTCCAGACACAATTGGCCTGCCAGGGGGCTGATGTTCATTTTTATGAATTTTTGGAATATAATACCAATGTGGGCATTGAGGATAGCTTGGAAGCAGTTTCTCTCCTTGTTGTTTGGTTATAACATTCAATTCTACATAGTGTCTCAAAAAAGTTCTTAATTTACTTTGGTATTGTATAGTAGGATCTATTGGCAGCAGTTTATAAGTTATACTATCATTGAGTTGGCGTAAACTTTCAGCAATATATGCCTCCCGTTCTAACAGGACTACACCACCCCCCTTATCTGCGCACCTGAAAATCACTGAATCCCAGCTTTTTAGTTCATCTAGTGCTCTTAGTTCTTTTTCTGTCAGATTTTTTTGAGGATTAGGGTACAATAGTGCCCTAATATCCCTCTCTACTAGCTCTGCAAATAGGTCTATGTTATTGCCAGGGCTAATAGGAGGCATAAAATGCGATGCAATACCACCTGTAAAAGGTGGTCTTTTCCAGGTAATACTTACATCTTTGACCTCATTTAACTCCGTTAGACTTAATAACATATCTATATATTGTTGTAAATCATTACCTGATGTTTCCATGGCGATGAAACCTAAAGGACCTATCTTAGAAGAAAAAGTACTCATGTCATTACCTGGTTCTTTTTGATGCTGTATATTTTTTTGTTTTTTTATATTTTCAAAGTGCTTATAAAGGTGGACCTTACGCAAAGCTTTAAACAGATCAATTTTAAAGTCTATGTAATTAAATGGTTCAGCCAAACAAAAATTGAGACCCTTTTGTAGTGTTGATATCATGTCCATAGTCAAAGTTTTTTTACTGAGATTGTAAATCCACAATGGAGATGGTGTTGTTATTCCCTCCATGTTACTTGTTTCCTCTTCCCTGGTGGAGGGGTGATGAAGTCGTCCTCTGTTTCTCCGTCTCCCTCCTCTTCTAATCTTCCCCCTAAAGGGTAGGTACCTGAGGGGGTCTCGTGTGTATTGTGTCTTTCGGGGCTGCATTCATCATCATTTAATTGCTCAAATGATGGTGACCGATCTCTGGGTGTTTTTTTCCCATTTTTTCGTGGTTTCGGTGTTTTTGGGGATTGGTGCCTGTCTTCTGGATCCTTGTTTGAGCTAGGTTTTCGCTTTTTCTTTTTATTTAAGCCTGGGGTGCCTGGTGTTTTTGCCCAAGTGAAAATCTTTTTTTCATCATAATCCATTTTATCTCTGAGGAATTTGTCTTTTTTTTTTTTTTAATTTCAGTTTGCAAAGGAATTATTTTCTTATCTAGTTTTTCTAGAAAAGATTTCCATGCTGGTTTAGAAAGTCTGGTTTGTAGACTCCGTCTTAAAAGAACCAATTCTTCTGTCACTGAAATTAATTCTTCCTCATTATGTGTCAGTACTAAATCCATGAATTTTTGAGAGGATTCTGTTTGAATGTCATTCCAAGCTTGTATAAATTTAGGATCAGCTGTATGAAATGCAGTGGTTTTAATCACCCTTAGTCCTAACGGAGTTAAATGAGGTCAAAGATGTAAGTATTACCTGGAAAAGACCACCTTTTACAGGTGGTATTGCATCGCATTTTATGCCTCCTATTAGCCCTGGCAATAACATAGACCTATTTGCAGAGCTAGTAGAGAGGGATATTAGGGCACTATTGTACCCTAATCCTCAAAAAAATCTGACAGAAAAAGAACTAAGAGCACTAGATGAACTAAAAAGCTGGGATTCAGTGATTTTCAGGTGCGCAGATAAGGGGGGTGGTGTAGTCCTGTTAGAACGGGAGGCATATATTGCTGAAAGTTTACGCCAACTCAATGATAGTATAACTTATAAACTGCTGCCAATAGATCCTACTATACAATACCAAAGTAAATTAAGAACTTTTTTGAGACACTATGTAGAATTGAATGTTATAACCAAACAACAAGGAGAGAAACTGCTTCCAAGCTATCCTCAACGCCCACATTGGTATTATATTCCAAAAATTCATAAAAATGAACATCAGCCCCCTGGCAGGCCAATTGTGTCTGGAGTCGGTTCCCTTACGGAGCCGCTCTCCAGATACATAGATTGGTATTTACATCCCTTTTTGGGAGGTATACCATCTTATGTCAAAGATACCAACCATTTCATTGAAAATCTAGACCTCATAGAGTGGCAAGAGGGCTTTAATCTAACATCAATAGATGTTGAAAGCCTCTACACTAAGATCCCACAGCAGAAAGCAGAACAAGTAATAAGAACAATTCTAGAAGAGAACGAAACAGATGAACAAGTGGTAGCCTTTGTATGTGAAGCGTTAAATTACATCTTAACCCACAATGCCTTCACCTTCCTTGGCCAGTGGTACTTGCAGCGGGTCGGTACCACGATGGGTACCCCCGTTGCATGTACCCTGGCTAATCTATACTTAGCCTTACTAGAAAAGATCTAGTATTTTCTGAAAACAACCCATTCATCAGACATATAAAACATTACGCACGCTTTGTGGACGATGTTTTTATTGTCTGGGATGGCGAAAAATCAACCTTTGACCAATTTATAAAATACTTGAACCACACTAATGATTACAACATGTTTTTTACATCCAAATTTGGAGGTCAGTGTTTAGAGTTTTTGGACGTTTTTATAAAGATTGAAAATGGTAAAATCAATAGATCAGTATTCAGAAAAAAAACAGCGACAAACGCTCTCCTTCATTACAAGAGTGCCCATCCTTGACACACGAGAACAGGGTTACCATACAGCCAGTTCTTACGTGTTAAAAGGATTAATAATACAGAGACACGTTATAAGATACAAGCAGATGAGCTCAGCATTGCCTTTCAACAGAGAGGTTATCCATCAAATTTGATACAAAATGCAAAAAAAAAGAGCAGAGGAAAAACCATCCATTGGGGCTGTCTCAAATAGACAAACAAAAAAACAACAGGAGGATCATCAAAAAAGATTCTTTTTTAGTTTTAAATTTGGCCCCATGTTTGATAAAGTCTCTGCATGCATAAAAAAACATTGGCACATAATCCAATCAGACAACCCCTCTCTAGAGTCATCACATCCTGTAGTGGCCTACAGACGCAGCAGAAATATTGGGGATCTATTAGTGAAGAAACAACTGAAAAATGTTCCCAATACTATTGATTCCTGGCTATCCAGAACACCTATCAAAGGTAATCATATGTGTGGTACTTGTAATTGGTGCAAGTTTTTCAAACCAGGCACAGTCATAAATTTGAATGGTACACTAATCCCAGTGAATTCATTTATAAACTGTAGAACAAAAGGTGTTGTGTACGTTATAATGTGTCCTTGCTCACACTTTTACATAGGCAAAACCATAAGACCCCTATTCCATAGGTTCAGAGAACATTTTAATTCCATTCTATCTGGTAAGGGTAGTCCTAGACTTATAAAACACATCCAAGAACACCATAATGGTAATCCAGAGGTTCTCTCTTTTATGGGGTTAGAAAAACCAGCCGCATTGCCACGAGGAGGAGATTTCGATAGATACCTGATACAAAGGGAATCAAGATGGATCATTTCCTCTGACGCTCAAGGCCCAAGAGGATTAAATGACAAAATCGATATGGCGATATTTTTATGAGTTAGAATATTACCTCTATTCCTTTATTAATTTTCTGACAATTATTTGCAGAGATAAAGAAAAATTCCTTTAATATGAAGGAATAATGTAAGTTATGGGCAGCAAAAAATCGCGAGTAAGTGAAATCGATCCATATATTTATTCAATCTCAATCGCACTTGACTATTGCAACTTTAACTATCGACCTAAGTTTTTTTTCCCTATGCTAGATATTTAATATAAAATTGATTAATTAAATAAACAACAAAAAATATCCTTGTGATGCCAGAAAAAAGAAAAAACAAACATCCAATTTAGTTGCAATAATATAGAATGTGAGTTTGAGTCAGGTGTCCACTGGGGGTAGTTGTTCTTTTGCTCTGCAATCACAGTGAAAAAACTGGTTCTTCTCTTTCCCATGTACACAGGTCTGTCTGTCTTAACGAGTTGAAAACCTGTTCACAAAAAATAAAGAGGGAATGTTAAAAATAAAAGAAAGAAATCATAAAACCAGTTATAAAAGATGAGAAGGAAGTTTTGGAGCGTAGGGCACTTTAATGTGCCATCTCCTAAATGACAAAAAGCAACACCTCACAGCGGTCATTTTAGCTCAAATACATTACATTTACTATATTCTCAAGAATAATTATTTAAGGTTCACAAATAAATAGTGAACTAAACTAGATATAGTTGAAACTGATGATAAATAGCTATAATTTAATAGCACTATCAAAAAGGGAATAACTCAGTCTGATATTGTTGCAATGCTCTGCTCCCCACACATTAGATCTGAAATCCGCCTCCATGTTATTTGATTATACCTGTTTTGTTATCTAGGCAACCAATTGAAAACGGTTTATATTGAATATTGTATGGTTTTATAATGAATTTTGTAATCTTCATGTAGTCAGAAACAAATTCGCATGTACAATCTATGGTTTTCATATGAAAAGCACTTCTTTAGTATTATGCATTGTTTTTAATCACTGCACAGCTGTTTGGGTTATATGGAATTACCCATGAATTGTCAATAGTCTTAGACTTGTGTAGATATGTTTTGCCAATGGTTCTGCGGTAAGTGGGATAGCCGTCCTTTTCTTTGATGGTATATTCCTGTGGTTGTTTAGGGAAACCTTTGGTACACTTTCCAAGATCCATACAGGGAGAATTAGGATTGTGTTCTCCACAGGGACCATGAATCATGTGTTGAAGAACAATGGTATGGAGCTGAGGGTAGTAAGTTTCATCGGGAATTTCAGCCCATATGATATTGTCTATATCCTGTTAAGTCCTTATTTAGAAAGGCTATCAAGAATAATTAAAATCTGTGCGTGTGGAAGACCACGCTCTTGAAATTCAATAACATGGACCAGTGCGGTGACGTTTCCAAATAATCCACTGGTAATGTCTTTAAGTAGGGATTCCAGTTTAATTTTAAAGACGCGTGCAACCAAGTCTGGTCTGTGTTCAACACGCTGCCATGGTTCTAAATGTGTAGTAATTTTACTCCACTTTGGATTACAGGTCATGGTGATAAATAGATCAGGTCGACCATACTTTGTGACAATAGCCATAGCATCTTGGTAGCGTTGTTGCATATTTCTGGGACTACCCTCAAAAGAAGATGGTAAAATGACATTTTTTCCAATTGGGATGCCCTTTTGAATAGACTGTTTGACTAAATGTTCATGAAGGAGGCAGTAATCCTCCACTTTTAAATCTTTTTCGTGGTGTTGGATGTAATGTAAGCGATTAGCCTCGATTTTCACATATGTATCTACTAAATATTGCTGTATTAGCGTTCCACCATTGAGGAGTGGGTTAAAGTAATCTCTGACAGATAACATATGACAATAGTATTGGAGTTGTGTGATGCGGCGTAAACTATTTCCTTGTTGTTTGAGTCCATCATGCCATCCTTGGTCTCCACAAGGGAAAAATATGGGATACAGCAGGGCATCTAAATTGCTATGCAGAATGCTAATTTGTTGTGTTTTTTGAGCAAAGGGGTTCTGTGGATCCACTTTTAAATGAATTAAGATATCTCTATTGAAGGGGGGCTCACCATTGTCATTTTGAAAGACGACTGCGACTTCACTGACAGTGGGATTATTGTAAAGTCGAGGGTCTTTACTACGATCTTGTTTAATAGCCATAGTGATGTTGGGCATGACAGTTCCGTTTTGTAGAGCTTTACTTTTTTCTTGTTCTTCCACATAGCGTAACATTTGATAAGCTGCCACAAAAGGGTTGTTAGTTTGTATTTGCAGGGCAATAATGTTCATCAATGTAGGATGACAGTTTTGATTTAACTTAAATTGTAAGCGTTGTTCGTTAGCACTAGCGGGATCGAGTATGTAAAGTCGGGCATAAGTAAGTACTTGATCGTCAGAAGGATGTAGTGTTCCCGTTCTATGATAAATTTGTCCATGTGTGTGGAAACAGTAAGGGCCATATCCAGGAGGTGGTACAATATTGGCGCCCATGGAGGCTAAAGCAAAGGAACTGTTAATGCATCGAATATTGTCCATGAAATTTTTGCTAAATTCACTTTCACCTTTGAGCAAACGTGTAAAGACCTCTGGATATTGAAGTATAGGTACATGGACTTTACCTTTATGACAGCAGAGAGTATAATTGTTATCAATAGGTTTTTCAGCGATAAAATGCAGAGCTTGGCAATGTAGACATACATGGTTCATGTCACCACAGCTGTGTTCCATAATAGTACTTTCATCATGAGTGAAATGTTTACCATGTAGTGGAGGTGCTACTGGGGGAGTGGGACTATTGAGGAGACCGATGTATAATAGTCGTGTGGGTTGTGGTGTCACTTGATTATCGCATAGAGTATGAGCTTGAGTGTGAAGAAAATGTGTGTCTGTATTTAGGGCAACTGGTATTGCTAGGGAGGAGTTAGAGTTTTGTGGATGCATGTAGCTTAATAGGGTAGAGGATGAAGTGGCACATGCAGAAGTGGAAGCATCGAGTGATTTGTTTACTATCAATGTCGAGGTAGCAGATGTATGTTGCCGGTGGTGACGGCGTGAAAAGGCAGCTTGTGCTAATCGAATAGATTTAAATGTAGGTGACTCGTGGGTGAGGCGATGTTGATGTTAGAATGGCGATGTTAGCACGGCGTCTTCTTTGATGTACTGCTAAAGCGGCTTTCCTGTCTGTGTCATTGGCATACTTTTTGTTACGACCCATGTTGGGAGTGTTAAGGAAGTGTTAGAGCAGATAGTTGTGAGTGATACTGTGGTGGGGGTGGGTAGAGGCAAGAAGAGAAGCAGGAGTACTTAAAACAGAAAGAATGTAGAAGTAGGTATGTAGTTATGTACTAAAATTGTAAGTGAGGCAGTTATTTCCCAGAGGGGTGCTCCTTGATAGTACTTATGTACTTATATATAGGGTTATGTACGCATGAATCGGAGGGTGTGGGAGCAAGCGTGTTCTCCTGTACAGATATATGTCAGCAGGGTTAATTAGAAGGGTGTGCGCCAGGAATGTGCCTAATAAAGTATACTTATGTGCGTAGGTAAATAAGTACTAAATATGTCTGGCTAGACGTATCCTTATGGTGATATTGATATGTGAAGGGTGAATTCCAAAGGTGTCCTTGTGGAGTGTGCTGAATAATATAGAGTTATGTGCAGACACCAAAAGGAATCTAAATAAAGTGCATATAGCCTTATCCTTATGTCCTTATTTAAGTGTGAAGGGTTAAATCCAAAGGGCTAGTGCAGTAGTTTGCTTAATAACATATATTTGTGTCCTTAGCAATAAAAATATACAGTATGATGTCCTTATAGAGTAGATGGGAAGGGTTAAATCCAAAATGGCTTTTTATAGTGGTATTGGTGGGTATAGATGTTCAGCAGTGTTGAATCTAGGTGTATTATAGTCTTATTGGTCCTTATAGATATACAGCAGTGGTGAATCAAACGTTTTTAGTAGTCTTTTAGGTCCTTGTAGGTTCTTCTAGAGATATAGAGCAGTGGAGAAAAAGAGTTGTTTTCTAGTCTTATTAGTCCTTATAGATATACAGCAGTGGTGAATATAAGGTTTTTTATAGTGGTTTTGGTCCTTATAGATATACTGCAGTGTAGAATATAAGGTTTTTTATAGTGTTCTTGGTTCTTATAGATATACAGTAGTGGTGAATAAAAGGTTTGTTATAGTGTAATTGGTTGTTCAACATATCCAGCAGTAGTGAGGACAGATAGGGTAGGTCCTTTTGTAAGTATGAGCTGCACAATGGTGTGCTGTATGTACTTATAAATGTCACTAACAGTATATATATTAATAGGGAGATTAGACCACAGGCTGTTGTAGCAGGCGACCGTGGAGAAATGCAGCCAGTAGAAACGTTGCAGAGCAGGCGGGGTGAGGAGTAACACTGAAATTAGGGCGGCGCTGAAGTGCGGCGTGAGGTAAAGTGTATAATCGCGGGACTCAAAATGGCGGGTGGGAGGTCTCGCGACACTTTGCGGCTGCCATTTTGATTTCGGGCTGTCCGGGCCGGCGACATTCAAGATGGCGGCTGGGAAGTCTCGCGAGGCGAGACTTCCCGGCCGCCATCTTGCATGTCGCCGCTCCGGACAGGGTGAAACCAAGATGGCGGGCGGGAAGTCTCACCAGATGTATATGTTAAATATGTTAAAAAGAAGCAAGCCCAATGCTGACCCTTGTGGTACCCCACTGTTTAACTGTGACCCATTCTGAGTGTGTTCCATTAATAACCACCCTTTGTTTCCTATCACTGAACCAGTTCTTAACCCACTTACAAATATTTTCCCTATCCCCATTGCTCTCATTTTATGTATCAACCTTTTGTGTGGCACCGTATCAGAAGCTTTTGAAAAGTCCATATACACCACGTCCACTGCATTTCTTTGGTCCAGTTCAGAACTTACTTCTTCATAGAAGCTTATCAGGTTAGTTTGACAGGAACAGTCCCTCGTAAACCCATATTGATATTGGGTCATGAGGTTATTTTTATTCAGATACTCCAGTATAGCATCTCTTAGAAAACCCTTTAGGATTTTACCCACAGTAGAGGTTAAGCTTACTGGCCTATAAATTCCAAGTTCAGTTTTTGTCCCCTTTTTAAATATTGGCACCACATTTGCTATACGCCAGACCTGTGGTACAGACCCTGTTATTATGGAATCTTTAAAGATTAAAAATAATGGTCTATCTATGACAGTACTTAATTCCTGCAGCACTCTGGGGTGTATCCCATCGGGGCCTGGGGATTTGTCAACTTTAGTGATTTTTAGATGGTCCTGTACTTCCTGTTGGGTTAAGCAGATTACATTTAATGGAGAGTTTTTGTTATCACTGATCATGTTGTCTGTCATGGGATATTCTTGTGTAAATACTGTTGCAAAAAGTCATTTAGCATATTGGCTTTTTCCTCATCCTCCATTTCACCCAGACTATTTTTAAGGGGGCCAACAGAATAATTTTTTAGTTTCTTACTATTTATATAGTTAAAGAATATTTTGGGATTTTTTTTTACTTTCTCTGGCAATGAGTCTCTCTGTCTCAATCTTTGCTGCCTTGATTTGCTTTTTACAGATGTTATTTAATTTTCTGTATTTATTTAAAGAGGACCTGTCACCCCCCCATACATGTTGATCTAATTGCAGCACTGAATTCAGCATGTCTTTTGCATTCAGGCAAGGGGTCTCCCATCCCTTGAGTTCCCCTGTAACCCGAGATGATTGAATTAAAAAAACTTACTATGTGGAGCCAAAGAGGTGGGGTTTAGTGGCTGGAGCCATTTCTCTTCACATGGCAATTTCACGCCCACTGTATGTTTTCTCCTCCCTCCGCCGCCTCCCTCCTGTCACTCATGGTCTCACTCTCCTGCGGTGACGTCACCGCCTTTCCCGCCCTGCTCCGTGGATAACATGGAGCAGGGTGGGGATAAGACGTGACGTCACGGCAGGAGGCGGGGCAGCCTGCCTCCTGCAGTGACATCACCACCTTTCCCCACCCTGCTACGTGGATAACATTAACATGGAGCAGGACGGGTAAAAGATCTGACGTCACCTCAGGAGGTGGAGCAGGTGGCCAGCACCTCCAAAAACGATCCCTCGCTCTGCGCCTGCGTCCAGCTTCTCATGCAGTAGGAGCAGGAGAGGAAGATCATGAGTGACAGGAGGGAGGTGGCGGAGGGAGGATAATACATATAGGGGAGTGAAATTGCCTTGTGAAGAGAAGTGGCACCAGCCAGTACACCCCACCTCTTTGGCTCCACATTGTAAGTTTTTAAATTCAATTATCTCAGGGTAGAGGGGGGCTCAAGGGATGGGGGACCCCTTGCCTGGATGCAGCAGACATGCTGCATTCAGTGCTGCAATTAGATCAGCATGTATGGGGGGGAAGTGACTGGTCCTCTTTAATGCCTCATCACTACCTACTTGCTTTAATTCCCTAAATGCTTTCTTATTGTCACTTATTGCACCCCTTACAGCCTTATTTAGCCATAGTGGTTTCCTCCTATTTCTAGCATGTTGATTTGACTCACCGATGCCGGGGTTCTCAGGACTCAGGCGCTGGGCTACTGTCACGGTTCGGTGCCTGAGGCTGTAGGGGCCCGGTGGGTCAAATGTACGGTTAGGTAGTAAATAAAGTTTGTTTTGTGACGCCACCTGTAGGTGTCCAGTGCAGGCACCGGCGCTGCTCAGACCTCCAGGGTGATGGGCTACAGCTAGATGGAACCGCTTCCTACATGACGAGCGGGGATCCCCAGGGCAGTTAGTAGTGTTGGAGGGAATAGGGTAGCGAGGTCGGTGTAGTGCGGCAGGAAGGAAGGACACGCACACATGCAGTCTTTCGGTACATTTTACTGGTGTTGATGGGTACACTCGATCGGGGATGAGGTAGACACTTCAGGAGTTCCACAGCAAGCAGAAGTATAGGCTTCTTAGTATACGTCGTCTTATTGGAGTCTGGCAGGCATGAAACACGACCAAACCGTTATTGCACTTTCTTTGGTGAGTCTTTACACCCAGGTTTGCGACACTGAGGGAACTTCTAAGGGAATACTGCCGAATTCTCGACTCCAGGCTCTCATTTGGTGGTGCTTCGGGCGTCCGGGGAACTAAACCCCCTTGTTGTGGTGCTGGCTTCTCTACAAGTCTGTACTGTGTCCTTGTAGCTCAGACCCAGTGACCGGAGTTCTGTTAGGGTGAGTCTGTATGACTCCTCTGCCCCTATTCAGTATTTGTCTCCTGTTCCTATGACCCCTTTTCCAAGGGTCTACCACTTTTCAGGTGTATCTGGCATGGGCCTAGTGTGGCTCCAGTACCAGGTCAGCTCTCCTAGCTGTTTACAGTTCTCTAGTGACTGCACACTCCGGTGTGTCTCCCTCCAGGACCTGTATTTATAGGGGGAACTGGCTTAAGGCAGCCAGTGGAGCTCCCCATACAGGCCTGGGGTGAAAGGTGTTGCTTGTTAGTGAGGTCTGCTTGCTGTGTACTTTCCATCCATGTCCTAAGAGTTCCTGTGGTGCCCCAACCAGGGTGCCACATTCCCCCTTAGTTAACTTCAGTTCTCCCGGACTGAGCAAAAGTTTTCTTTACAACTTAAATATTTTATATATATTTGATAACCAGTATTTACAGAGTCTTAAAGTCAAAATTCACAAAAATCACTGAAAAAGAAAGGGAAAATATAGGAAAAGCAGTCCATACGGCACTAATCCATCTGCCGCAGGCTGGGAAAAAGGGGAAAAGCAGTTTTTGTCACACTAGTCCTGTGATCATAGTCCGGGTTCAAGTAACGGGAAAAAAAGGGTAAAGTCCAGCAGTAAAGTCTCTGATGGCTTAAACACACTTATGGGTATACACTTTAAACTTTACACAATTCCCTATGGGTGTCTCTGCTTAGGAGGCCGGGTCTATCCTTCTTTCTGTACCCCAGGCACTTTCTGTCCCCAACTTAGTATACTTGGGACAGTGCCCAGTTCCTCCACCCTTCTGTACACTACTTTTTACACTTGTGCGGACTAAGGTCACTTATTTACATTACTTTCATTGTGATACTGTATGATCTATTCTCTGAATCTTAACGGCTTTTGTGCAAAGGTACTACGTGTGGATCTGCGCAGTATTGGAGTGTCTAATTCTGCTTCTGATATAGTGCGTGTGTTAGAAATAATCTACTCAGTTCTTCGTTCGATAAACTCCATAGACTGCGTCTTCAGAACCAAAAGTGGGTTTTATTCGGGTAGGAAAAAATACACAGAGTTCTACGGCAAAAGCAGTAACAGGCATAGGAATCTGAATGACAGGCACATGGCACACAAGATGGAATAGTGTCGCCCCGCCTGTCTAAAGCAGGGCGTTTTTATACAATTTTTCTACCATTGGATAACGTTAGTGGCCATTATTGTCAATGGATACATAATGACCTCATCCTGACAAAGGCAATACTTACATTTCACCTAGACATGAAAAAGACACACTAATTTCATTACTAACTATATACTACACTTAAGTTCATTTATATAAATTATCTCATAATAGCCTTTTTTGGACCAAGCACAAATCACAACTTATTGACATTAATCAGCTCTGTTCTTGATCATGAGAAACGTCATATTAGCCTAGAGGGAAAGAATACACCGTAAAATATCTAAGAAAAAGGCATATATAGTGAATTGGTTAACTGTTATCATGATTAGCTCTTGGTATATGCTCGGACCAAACCTAATTAGCTCCATGCCTGTTTTATTTCTGGAGCCTGATCTGTTATTACCTGTGACCTACTGCAAAAGTTCTTAAACTGAAACTATTACACAAGACAAAATGGCTGACAGAGGCCTTGGTACCCATGGCCTCCGTCTAACACGTGCACTATCTCTTTCTCTATTTGACCTACGTGATTCAGGAATACCCTAGTATGCATGTAATCTTTCTAATGGACTGACAGGTTCACCGATTATAGGAATCTCAGGTTCTGGTATAACAGGCTGCATTTCTTGCATTTGTTCTGGTTCTTCTTGAATGGGTTGAATTGGTACTTGGTTTATTACAGGTTGGTAAAACGAGATAACTGGTATGAGGAATGCTCCATTGCATTGAGGCCAGTCGGCTGGTAAATCTCCAATTTCCGTACGAATTAAGTTCTCTTTTGGTTCTTCAACTATTACTGAAGGATAACCTGTTTGCTGAGGTTTTAACTGGTCAGGACATCTCTTTAGATGGTCTCTGGATATAGTTGCAGTTGTTCTTCATATATCCTTGCTAATTACACATGTTTTGGAATTGTCATAGTTTGACGGCATTACTGTGTAAGGTTCTGATTCCCAATTGTCATCTAGTTTATTGGTTTTTCTTTTTCTCTTGAGTACTAGTTCACCTGATGTTAAGGGTTCTGCTGAAGCGTGTTTATTGAAATCATGTTCTTGTTTGCTTCTGCTCTGATTTAGGTTCCTTTCAACACTCTCTTGTACTTTTCTGTATTGCTCTTGGCGTTGATGATTCCAATCTTCATCTGGAGAGTCTCGGGTTGGTTCAACTGTTTCCATCTCTAAGTCAATTGGAAGTTTTCCTGGTCTTGCTCGCATTAGATATGCCGGTGTGTAGCTGGTTGAACTAACCGGGCTATGATTGTAAATGTCCACAAGGTCAGGTAGCTTTTCAGGCCATTGATTTCTCTCGTCGAGCGGTAAAGTTTTTAACATGTCGATGATTATGTCGTTCATCTTTTCGCACAAACCATTTGTCTGGGGATGATATAGTGTGGTCGTTATCTTTTTACATCCATATAATCCTAAGAATGTGTGAAACAGTTCTGATTCGAATGCTGGTCCCTGATCCGTCAATACTTGATCTGGATACCCATGCGGGTGACAAAAATCACCGAATTGGTACTTAAATATATATATAGAAAAACTCACCGAAGTTTTGACAAGTTTTGACACCGGTGTCTGGACGAATGTGTTACCTCCTGGGGGAGTCTGCAGCCACCTGCTAGATGCAAGGGGTAGAAAAAAGTGTCAAAACTTCAGTGAGTTTTTCTATACCCATGTGGGTGACAAAAGTAACGAAATGCTTTAGCTGCTACTTCTGCGGTTAAGCCCTTGACTGGTACTACTACGAGGAATCTTGAGTAGTGGTCAACCATTGTGAGTGTGTAAGTGTAACCTGTTCTGCTTGGGGTTATCTTTACATGGTCTAGAGCAACTATTTCAAGAGGTCTCTTAGTAATTATTTTCTGTAATGGTGCTTTTTGGCTTAGGTGATCTCTTCTTCTAAGGTGACACAGTCCACAGTTCTTACACCATCTCTCAATTGAACCTCTCATGCCGACCCAGTAGAAGCGGTCTTTTAACAGCATTTCTAGTTTCTTCCAGGCAAAGTGTCCGGCATCATCGTGATAGGCTTCTAGGACCATTTTGTCATCTGCTTTTGGGACTACTATCTACCAGATAAGTTCGTGTGTTCTGGGGTTCAGGTAGCGTCTGCATAGTTTCCCTTGGTAGAAGAATAACCTTCCTCTTTCTTTCCACAGGCACTTGGCATCTAGTGAGGCATCGGGATCCAGACTGAAGTGTTCTTGAGTTATCAACTCTTTGACAAAGCCAACATCTGCATCATTGGCTTGAGTCTCTTTCCAGTCATGGTGAGGTAAAGGGTTCACGGTCCTTTCCTTACGTCTTTGACTCGCCTGATGACACGAGGCAGTACCTGTGCAGTGGAAAGCTGGCAATTCTATCTCTTCCAGGTCGTCTATGTCTTCTCCTTCATCTGGGAGGTTAGGCATTCTGGACAGGGCATCAGCATTGCCATTCTTGTGACCTGCCTGATACTTGACGGTAAAGTCGTAGTTCGACAATCTTGCCATCCAACGCTGCTCCAGGGCTCCCAGCTTTGCAGTCTCCAGATGGGTCAGAGGGTTGTTGTCAGTGAAGGCTGTGAATGGGGAGGACGCCAGCTAGTGCTTGAAACGTTCTGTGATTGCCCAAACCAGGGCTAGGAACTCCAACTTGAAGGAGCTGTAATTCTCTGGGTTCCTCTCAGTTGGACAGAGTTTTCTGCTGATGTAGGCTATCACTTTCTCTTTACCTTGCTGTCTCTGAGCTAGGACTGCTCCTAAGCCTTCGTTGCTCGCATCTGTGTACAACAGGAACGGTAGGTTGTAATCAGGATAGGTCAGGATTTTTTCTCCTGTTAAGGCATCTTTCAACTTCTGGAAGGACTGTTCTTGTTCTGATCCCCACCGGAACGGAGGTCCTCTGATTTTGCCTTTCTTGGATTGACCTACCAAGAGATCTTGCATGGGTGCTGCTATCTTCATGTAGCCCTTGATAAACCTTCTGTAGTACCCGACCAGTCCTAAGAATTGACGTACCTCCTTGAAGGTGGTTGGCGCTGGCCAGTTCTTGATGACGGTAACTTTGTCTGGGTCTGGTGCTACACCTTCTGCACTAACCACATGTCCCAGGTACTGGACTTTGGGTTTCAGCAAGTGACACTTGGACGGCTTCAGTTTCATACCATACTTGGACAATGACTCAAACACTTCACTCAGGTGTTGTAGGTGGTCTTCATAGTCTGTGAGTATACTATGACATCGTCCAGGTATAGCAGCACAGTCTCGAAGTTTCTGTGACCTAGGCAACACTCCATCAGCCTCTGGAATGTTCCTGGGGCGTTGCACAACCCGAATGGCATACTGTTGAACTCGCATAACCCCATCGGCGTCGTGAAGACTGTCTTCTCACGATCCTCTTCTGCAACGGAGACCTGCCAGTACCCACTAGTAAGATCTAATGTGGAAAAGTAATTGGCAAACTTAAGTGCAGCTAGTGACTCTTCTATGCGGGGCAACGGGTATGCGTCCTTGTGTGTGACTCTGTTGATTTGCCTATAGTCTACCCACATTCTCAGACTACCGTCTTTCTTTTTAACCAGGACCAGTGGCGCTGCCCAGGGACTACAACTATCCCTAATGACCCCTGCATTCTTTTTGTCCTGTAGCATCTCTTTCGCTTTTTGGTAGTGTGCGGGCGGTATAGGCCTGTACCTTTCTTTGATGGGTGAATGGTCACCTGTGGGTATGTGATGTTGTACCCCTTTAATCCTCCCAAAGTCAAGTGGATTTTTGCTGAATACCTGCTCATACTCTCGAACTACCCTGTAGACTCCATTTTTCTGATGAGAAGGCGTGTTGTCAGTTCCTACACTGAGCTCCTGACACCATTTCTCTAACTGACCTTTGGAGTGAGGGAGTCTGTCACTGTCTGTGAAAGTGATTTTACTTCATGTATGGCATTGTTTTCAACATGGTACAGTTTTGCAACAGTGGAATACCTTGGCAGTCTCACTTCATCATCACCATAATTTAGTATACGTACAGGGACTTTTCCCCTTTCTACATCAACCACCCCCCTGGCTGTCAGGAGTGTAGGACTACTATCAGACATCACGGGCCCCACTACTGCCTGGTAGTCCTGCCCTCTGAAGCCCGTTGCTGCCCGACACCAGATCATCATTTCACTTCTGGGTGGTACGACAATTGGAATTGGATCTGTCACCGGTACACTGCCAATTTCACCATTTGACATTTTTACCTGTTGTTGATACACAAGAGCTCGGATCTCTCTCTAAAGAGCTCTTCTTTCCCTTGGCTTAGCGGATTCTGCACTCCGTTGGAGCAAAAACAACACTTCATCAAGGCATCTAACCATTACATTGGTACCCCGTATCACATGTGGATCCCGCTCATGTGGTTTGTCCTGAACCACTATGATGCCCTGGTTTTTCAGCTGTACCCTCCCCACCTTTACTGTTGCCTCCCACTGCCCCTCTATTGTAACTAGCATTCCATTAGTTGCTTCGATGCGCAAGTCAGGGTTTGGGGGTTCTAGTTTGATGTTGGACCAGAACCGTTTGTAAAGGATACTCGGGATGGTTGTCACCTGGATCCAGTGTCTATCAAGGCGGTGGTAGCAGTGCCGTCGATGATGATGGACAAGTACGGACAGTCTCCCACGTACTTGTGCTCCCAGTGTGTTGGCCCTTCTCTCCCAAAGGTTGCTCGTTTAAAGGACAGGAACGGTAGACATGTCCTTCCTTGTCGTCCTTGTGGCAGATGCGATGCCCGTCGGCACTGTAGCGATCTGTAGGTTTCCCTTGAAGTCTCGGTGTCCTCTTCCTCATCCACGGAACGTCGTCAGGGCTGTCAGCAAGCTGGATCTTGTCTGATGGCCTTGCTTATGTCTTGGGTCTTGTTTCACCTCTGAGCCTCGCCACCTCTTTGGTCAGCTGCTGCACATCGGCGCACAATTTGTCAAACCGGTCAGGTGTCACAGTCTGTGCGTTTGATTGTACTGCAGGAGATGAAGGAGGTGCTTCCTGCACGGAAGGGGTTTTAGTACACTGCGGCCGTGAGGTTGGATCTGGCACTGTAGGGAACTGCTGTCCCCGCACTGTTAAGTCACTTAACGTAGCAAACTCTGCATCAGGGTTTTGCAGAGCCCACCAACGTGCCTGTTTCTTGTCATCGGGTAATCGGAGCCCCACAGCAAACTGTTCAATCAGCGTTTTATTTTCATCTCTAACACCACCGGGATCGGCTTGTTTTAACAGTCTCAGCTCTTCTTAGATGCGCAGTGCATAGTCCAGGACACTCTCCTGTGCCCCTTGTTTGCAATGGTAAAACAACAGTCTTAACTCCGCTTCAGTGTAATGCTCAAAAACACTGTTTAGCTTTATAAATATCTGCTCAACAGACTCCTGATCTCCTACAGACCAGTTCCGGGTTTCTAGCTCTGCTGCATCTGTTAACTGTCCCAGTATTACTGACGCTCTCTGCTTACCGGTCATAGCCTACATATCCAGCACGGTGCATATCTTCCTCTGGAACGCATCTAGGGTGCCGGGCTTGCTGCTGTACTTTGGTAACCAGGCTGCATTCAGGACGTACGGCAGAGATATCAGCATGAACGGGGCCGCCGGTGCGGGCAGCGGTGGCAGCATGGCGCCGCTGGGTGGCTGAACGACCGGGGGTTGTACGCTCTGGGACCCCGGTGGGACAACCGGTGGATTTACTTGCGGGGGTACCGCGTTGCTGGGATCCGGGTTACTCATCCTCGCTCCCCCTTAGTTAATCGCGGCCAGTCTCTTTCAAACTCAACGGAAGTTGTCGGCCCAGCGGTGGGGAGTGAGGCACCACGGGAGTTTCCGGTTCCTGCTGCGTTCGGTGGAACTCGTCAGAGCGTGGGGCGGGGCCTATCTTCACGCCCTTTGCACAGTAACGCCCCTTCTTTTCCCGCTCTCCGCGCAGCAATGGCGGTTTAAATTTACAGTTCAATAATTACAGTCATTAAGTAGCACACAATACCCATTGGGAAACGGGTCTTTTCGCATCCTGTTCGTAGACGCCAGATTTGACTCACCAATGCCGGGGTTCTCAGGACTCAGGCACTGGGCTACTCTCACGGTTCGGTGCCTGAGGCTGTAGGGGCCCGGTGGGTCAAATGTACGGTTAGGTAGTAGAAAAAAGTTTGTTTCGTGACACCACCTGTAGGTGTCCGGTGAAGGCACCGGCGCTGCTCAGACCTCCGGGGTGATGGGCTGCAGCTAGATGGGACCACTCCCTACAGGACGAGCGGGGATCCCCAGGGCAGTTAGTAGTGTTGGAGGGAATAGGGTAGCGCGGTCGGTGTAGTGTGGGAGGAAGGTGTTGATGGGTACACTCGACTGGGGATGAGGTAGACTCTTCAGGAGTTTCACAGCAAGCAGAAGTATAGGCTTCCTAGTATACGTCGTCTAATTGGCAGGCATGAAACCCGACCAAACCGTTACTGCACTTTCTTTGGTGAGTCTTTACACCCGGGTTTGCTGCACTGAGGGAACTTCTAAGGGAATACTGCCGAATTCTCGACTCCAGGCTCTCATTTGGTGGTGCTTTGGGTTTCCGGGGAGCTAAACCTTCTTGTCGTGGTGCTGGTTTCTCTGCAAGTCTGTACTGTGCACTTGTAGCTCGAACCCAGTGACCGGAGTTCTGTTAGGGTGAGTCTGGATGACTCCTCTGCCCCTATTCAGTACTTGTCTCCTGTTCCTATGACCCCTGTTCCAAGGGACTACCACTTTCCAGGTGTATCTGGCATGGGCCTAGTGTGGCTCCAGTACCAGGTCAGCTCTCCTAGCTGTTTACAGTTCTCTAGTGACTGCACACTCCGGTGTTTCTCCTTCCAGGACCTGTATTTATAGGGGAAACTGGCTTAAGGCAGCCAGTGGAGCTCCCCCTACAGGCCTGGGGTGAAAGATGTTGCTTGTTAGTGGGGTCTGCTTGCTGTGTACTTTCCATCCATGTCCTAAGAGTTCCTGTGGTGCCCCAACCAGGGTGCCACATATTCCCATAGGGTATATATTGTGCACAGGTCCTATTCAAGATGCTAATAATGGTCTCCCATTTGCTTTGTGTACTTTTATGTCTGAGGACATCATCCCAGTTTATTGCACTAAGATCATCTCTCATCCGTTGGAAATTTGCCTTCCTGAAGTTTAGTGTCCTTGTAGCTCCTCTACTACACATCTTATTAAAGGATACTTGAAAACCTATTATTTTGTGATCACTATTACCCAAGTGACCTCCAACCCGTATATTTGATATGCGGTCCGGCCTGTTGGTTAATATTACGTCCAGCAGTGCCCCCCTTTTTGTTGGGTCCTGAACCAGTTGTGAAAGGTAATTGTCTCTCATAATTGTCAAAAACCTATTACCTTTGCTGGAACTGCTGGTTTCTGTTCCCCAATGCATTTCAGGGTAGTTTAAGTCCCCCATAATAATGACTTCTCCCTGAGTCGCTGCTTCATCTATTTGCTTTATGAGGATATTCTCCTCCACTTCCATTATTGTTGGAGACTTATAGCAAACTCCTATCAGTAATTTATTATTTTTCCCCCCTCCCTTTATCTCCACCCACAGGGACTCTACATTTTCATTTGATTCACATATATTATCACGAAGGATGGGTTTTAAGGATGATTTTACATATAAACACACACCTCCCCCTCGCTTATTTGTACGGTCATTTCTGAACAGACTATAGCCCTGTAAATTAATAGCCCAGTCATGGCTCTCATCCAGCCATGTCTCCGATATCCCCACCATATCATAATTATTTTCCAACAAAATTAATTTGAATTCCTCCATTTTGTTGGTGAGGCTTCAGGCATTAGTGTACATGCACTTTATGCATCTCTCTTTACCTCTATTCCTTCCTACTATATTGACTGTTCTAACCCACCCCCCATGCCACCCCCAATTTTATTATTTGTGCCCAGGTTACTAATTACACTATCTTCCCCTCCTATACAATGAATACACTCCCCCCCAATCCCTAGTTTAAACTCTCCTCCAACCTTCTAGCCATTTTCTCCCCCAGCACAGCTGCACCCTCCCCATTGAGGTGCAGCCCGTCCTTAGCATAAAACCTGTAGCCAACAGAGAAGTCAGCCCAGTTCTCCAGGAACCCAAAACCCTTCTTCCTACACCAATTCCTGAGCCACTTATGTATCTCCCTAATCTCCCTTTGTCTGTCTGGTGTGGCACGTGGTACAGGCAGTATTTCAGAGCTACCTTGGAGGTCGTTGCCTTAAGCTTGCAGCCTAATTCCCTGAAATCATCTTTCAGGACCTTCCACCTAACTCTAACTTTGTCATTTGTACCAATATGCACCATGACCGCTGGGTCCTCACCAGCCCCTTTCAGTAATCTGTCAACCCGATCAGCGATGTGCCAGACTCGAGCGCCAGGTAGTCAACACTCTGTTCAACGATCCCTTGTGACATATTGCCCTATCTGTTCCCTTAATAATTGAGTTCCCCACTACCAACACCTGTCTTGCCTGCCCTGCTCTCCTGTTTCCCCCTTACTGGAGCACACACTCCTCTGGCTTTCAAAGGTCATGCATTGCTGCAGCAGTGCTATCCCTGTACTGACACCCCCCTCATCTGCCAACTTAGCAAATTTATTGGGGTGTGCCAAATCAGGGCTAGCCTCCCTGGCACTCTTCCTCTACCCCGCCTTCTAACTGTCACCCAGCTAGCTGCCTCACAGTCCTGCAGCTCCATGCTACCATCCTCCCCAACATCTATCCCATTGATCAGCTGTTCAGTGAGCAGCAGACTCCTTTCCATATTGTCTATGTGAAAAGCCCAGGGCGAGGGGTACTTGGATACCCGGCCTGGGTCTGGTGGATTAACTGAGGAAATCACGGGTTGTCGGGTTCCCGGTTCCATGCCCTGGCTGTCATTTGTTTGGTGGGGGATATTTGTAGGGGATAAAGAGAGTACGTGACGCCACATGTGGATCCCGGAAATTTAGATACCGGCGCTGCAGGCCGGCCGCTGAGGTGATGATAGGTGCAGCTTAGTGTGGTCCAGCTCCCCACAGGTGGAGCTTTTACCTCAGGGCAGTGGTGATGGAGGATGAGGGGGGCAGTTGTTGTTCTTACCCCTCCGGTGAGATGCTGGTGATGCTGAAGCCCTGTGAGTACCGGTGAGAAGAATAACAGAGACCAGTTCAACTCTAACTCCACTTTACTGGGTACCGGCAAATGTTAAAATGAAACACGGTACAGTCTGGTTTAACAGGTGTTTGTTGCCGATTCAGGGTCCCCCTTATGGAGTCTCCAGATGTTCCTTCTCAAGTCTTTCAGGGTCTAATCTGCTCTTCTCTGTCTTTTACCACCCTTGCAGAGCTCTCCCACCAGTTCCCTGATCTCCCACGGTGGAGTACGGGTTTCCTTTACCGGTACGGACAGGAGAGGTAAATGTCAGGACCTCCCGCCATCGGAATCTGGGCCGATGCTCCTGTGATCTTGGATCTATCTTAGCACTGAGGGGCGAGGTACCTTTGTGGCCCTAACGGCTACCTGGTGATTATGGGTCCACAGCTCGTCGGTTTGCGGCCAGAGATAAACTGCTGACTGCCTCGGCTTCCCATGTTGCCGGTGTTCCCCAGACGTTACCAGCCGGCTCCAACCGGTTCTGGTCTGTCTCCTTCTGTCCTGGGCCCCCTCTTAGAGATGGGGATCCCTCCTGTCAGCAGCCTGCCAGGCACGTCCTATCTGGCTGCCTTCCCAGCACTGTCTGAACTAACTGTCACTCAACTCTTTCTGCACTAACCTAGGCTCCACCCCCATTTGGACCTACTGAATAATTGGTCCCTCTATGCTAAGGTGGCCTAGTCTTATGTGTGTGTGCGTAACTTGAGACTACACAGGTTAAACCCTAAACTGACAACTTACAGAGATACCATATATATTTTAAAAGTGTAATACCTCTCTGTGGAGCCTAGCCAGAGGGGCGCCACATATGGATCTCAGTGTCGCCAGCTGTTGATTTAGATCCAGCATCTGGGCTTCCAAATGCACAGCGTGCTCACATCTCACACAGCAGTATGCACCCTCGATCGGTTGTTCAAGGATTGCATACATGAAGCAAGATGTACACTGGATAGCATTTTCAATTATGGAGCTCATTTCCTAATGGGAATTGCACCAGACAGATGATAAGTAAAAGTAGGGCAGCTGAGATCCTCCTCCATTATCCTGCAGCTGTGAGAAGGAGATGGGGCGTAGTCTCGTGATGTCAAGCAGCTGAGATCCTCCACCATTATACTGGAGCTGTGGGAAGGAGATGGAGCGTGGTTTCATGATGTAGAGCGGCTGAGATCCTCTACCATTATACTGGAGCTGTGGGAAGGAGATGGGGTGTAGTCTCATGATGTAGAGCGGCTGAGATCCTCCAACTTTATACTGGAGCTGTGGGATGGAGATGGTGTGTAGTCTCATGATGTAGAGTGAGTCGGGCCAGCAGTCTGAACCGGGATGGCGGGGGAGGGAATCACGGCTGCTCAGTTCCAGGTTCCGTACGCTGGGTACTCAATGGCTGATGGGGGTGATGATGATGGGGGATGATACGTGACGCCACCTGTGATAGTACATCCCCACAGCGGAGCTTTACCTCAGGGCAGCGGGGTGGATTAGAGGAGTAGTAGTTTTCAGCTCTGTGTAGGCGCTGCAGGCGGTGGCGGTGAATCAGGCACACACACACAATAGTTTCTGTTTCAGTACCTTTTTACTGATGTCCTGTAGCAGGTACAGTCCATTAGGATAACAAGGTGGCCGGTGCAGTTGGGGACGTCCACCTTAGCAAGTTGTAGGCCTCCTCTGCAAGTGTCTGCGATGGTTGAAGTGAGATTTGCCTGAAGCTTGATCTGCCACTCTTTCTCCTCAGGAGTCTGCTCCAAAAGCTGATATTAAGGACCTTCTCTTGGGATCCCTGTTTTCTCTAGGGCCCTGATCCTTCAACTGGTCTAGCTCAAGTCTTTACTTTCTCCTGAGCTCAGAGGCACTAAATCCTCCTGTCTGTCCATAATTTCTCTGCTACAACTGGAGATATAGCAGGCACGGACTCCGGTGTCCGGGTTGACTTTAAGGGTATCTAGCTATGTTCCCTTCTTCTTCTTCTTCCTAACTCTCCCACTGGCCTCTGTCCCTCTCCCTAGGGTGTTGCACAGCTCGGCTAAGTCATTCCTGGCTGTGGGCCTGGCTTGGTCCCAGCAATCAGCTCCTTCCAGTTCCTTATGTCCTAACTCACTGAATGAAATGTTCTTCCTTACTATCTGAACTTGACTGAATTAACTCCTCCCTTAGACCTGGATCTTTATAGGGGATCTTGCTTAAGGCAGCAAGTAAAGCTCCCTCTTCAGGCCTGGGGTGGAAGGGGTTGTGTGCTGTGTGTGCCAAGGTGTACATCCTTCCCTGCACCGGTGGATCCTGTGGCAATTCCTACAGGGGTGCCACATTCCCCCCTAGTTAACTTCAGGCCTCCGGGACTGAAACTTTTTTTTATTTAACAAACATAACATGACATTACTATTTACGTTAATTTGAACAGAGTCTCAAAATAAAATTTACAAAAACCAGGGAAAAATGGGAACAACAGGTAACCAGTCCATACCGCGCTAGTCCATCCGCTGCAGGCTGCATAAAATATGTTTGCCACCACCAGTTCTGTCGCTGTGGTCCATTTTGTTCTTTTAAGAAATCGTAAAAAGTTCAAAAAGTCCAAACAGGTAAGTCTCTGTTGGCTTTAAAGTTCAAAATACATAACAACATTTACTACAGGTGCCTTGGCGTAGGAGTCCTAGGTTCTGCAGGGGTGTCTACGGTCATAAGCGCTGTAGGCCTGGCCCTTTAGTCACTTATTGAACAAGATTTTGCTCTCCCTAGACAGCTCCTTACGCCAACTCCACTCACCCCTTTTTCAGATGTTGTCTACCTGGTGTGACTTGTTTTAGCCTACTCTTCACCTTTCTGTACACTAACATTTATTACATATTTACATTTTTATATACAAGTCATTATTTACATTATTTACATTTCTTCATTTTGACACTTTACACTACACTCTCTGTATCTGAGTGGTGGCTGACCATTGTTACTATGGGTTGATCTGCGTAGTACTGGTGTATCACTAGTGTCTGCATCTGGTGCTGTGTATGCACTATTCCCTAGTCTGTTAGATCTAGGTGATTCTGAAATACCGTAGTATTGACATAGTCTCTCTAGTGGACTGGCAGGTTAACCGATTGCAGGAATCTCTGGTTCCGGTACAACAGGCTATACTTCTTGTACCTGAACGGGTTCTTCTACTGATTGTGGGAAGGTCAACATTGGTATTAGGTATGCACCTTCTATTTATGGCCAATCTGCAGGTAGATCTCCTAAGTTTGTCTTGACTGTTTTTGGTTCCTTTTCTTCTGGTACTGGACAAGGGACATCTTCCTTTGGTTGTGGAGGTTGAGGTTACTTCTTTAAATGATCTCTGGACACTGTTGCTGTTGTCTCTCCATTGTCTTTACTGATCAGACAGGTCTTCTGGTTGTCAAAGTTTGATGGTAATACAGTGTATGGTTCTGCTTCCCATTGATCATCTAACTTGTGGAGTCTCCTTTTCCTTTTCAAAACCAATTCACTGGTGTTAAGGGTGTTCCTTGTGCAATTTTGTTAAAGTTTGTTTCTTGCTTTTCTCTTGATTTTGCCAAACTTCTCTCAACACATTCCTGTATTTTCTTGTACTGCTCTTTTCTTCTGGTATCCAAATCTGCATCTGAGGTGTTTTCTTCAGATGCAGATTGGGATACCAGAAGAAAAAAGCAGTAGTTCTTCTGGAACTACAATGCCCATTTCAAAGTCTATTGGCAATTTTTCTGGTCTTGCTCTCAAGAGGTATGCAGGGGTACAATTTGTTGAGCTCACTGGGCTGTTGTTGTAGATGTCAACAAAGTTTGGTAACTTCTCCGTCCATCTGTTTTGTTCTTCTAGTGGCAGAGGTTTTAGCAATTCTATTACCACGTGATTCATTTTCTCTCATGTTCTCTTGGTTTGGGGATGGTAAGGCGTGGTACGAATTTTCTTTTCTTGCATCTGTATACAAGTTATAGAACTCCTGAAACACTTCAGCTTCAAAGGCAGGACCTTGATCTGTCAATACCGGTTCTGGATACCCGTGTAGTCTGCAGAAATAGGCTTAAAAAGTTCTTGCAGCTGTCTGAGCTGTTAAGTCTTTCACAGGAGCTACCACTAGGAATCTGGAATAGTGGTCCACCATGGTAAGAGCATAGGTATAGCCTGATCTGGGTGTGAGTTTGACATGATCTATAGCTACCAGTTCTAATGGCTGTTTAGTGATGATAGGCTGTAGTGGTGCTTTCTGGCTCTTATGGTCTTTTCCTCTCAATGAGCATGGTCCACAATTTTTACACCATTTCTCTATGGTCGATCTCAGGAGTTGGGCCTCTGGTGGAGCATTCTGTTCAAGTTGGGAATCCGGTTGGGATACCAGCCCCTTCACTAGGCTCACTGCCGGATCACTGTCTTGTGTCTCTTTCCTTCCATAGTGAGGCAACGGGTTAAGTGCAACATTCTGACGGTTCTGGTAGATTTTCTGTCATTTCTCTTTTTCTATGGAAAGCTGGGAGTTCTACTTCCTCCAAGTCATCCACCTCTTTTTCAGGTCCTTGTAAATGTGCTTGAGGGTTTCTGAAGAGGGCATCAGCATTGGCATTTTTACGGCCTGCCCGGTACTTGATGGTAAAGTCATAATTTGATAGCCGAGCCATCCAGCGTTGCTCCAAGCTTTGCTGTATCCAGGTGTGTTAATGGATTATTGTCCTTGAAGATGGTAAATTTTGAAGCTGCCAGGTAATGCTTGAACCGCTCTGTTATAGCTCAGACAAAGGCCAGGAACTCCAAATTAAAGGAGCTGTAGTTATCCAGGTTCCTCTCCGTGGGTCGAAGTTGTCTGCTGGCATAGACAATTACTCTTTCCTTGCCATCTTACATCTGGGATAGTACTGCTCCCAAGCCTACATTACTTGCGTCGGTGTAAAGGATGAATGGTAAGTTATAGTCAGGATAAGCCAGGATTTCCTCATCGGTCGGAGCCTGCTTCATCTGCTGGAAAGAGTTTTCTTGCTCCTTTCCCCATTTTCTTGCTCCTTTCCCCATTACAGTGGTGACTCAGAGGACCTCCTCTTCCTAGTTTGGCCTACCAGAAGATCTTGTAGCGGCGCTGCCATCTTTGTGTAGCCCTTAATGAATCTTCTGTAGTACCCAACCAAACCTAAGAATTGACGTACCTCTCTGACGGTGGTTGGCTTCTGCCAGTCCTGGATAGCTGTCACTTTTTTCGGATCTGGTGCTACTCCATCTGCGCTGACCACATGCCCGAGGTATTGGACTTTTGGTTTCAGCAGGTGACATTTAGATAATTTGAGCTTCATTCTGTACTTTGTTAAAGCTGCAAATACCTCAGCCAGGTGTTCCAGATGTTCCTCATAGGTTTTGGAATACACAATGACATTGTCCAGGTATAGAAGCACTGTCTCAAATTTCCGGTGTCCTAGGCAACATTCTATAAGTCTTTGAAACATTCCGGGTGCATTGCATAACCCGAATGGCATGCTGTTGAATTCGCATAGGCCCATTGGTGTTGCGAATGGAGTCTTCTCCCGGTCTTCTTCTGCAACGGAGACCTGCCAATACCCTATAGTGAGATCTAATGTAGAGAAATAATTAGCAGTCTTTAATGCAGCAAGAGACTCTTCTCTGCGGGGTACTGGGTAAGCATCCTTGTGAGTGATCTTATTGATTTCCCTGTAATCTACATACATGCTCATAGTGCCATCCTTCTTTCTGACTAGGACTAAGGGGGCTGCCCAGGGACTACAGTTATCCCTTATAACCCCTGCTTCCCTCATGTCCTGCATCTCTCTTTATCACACTGGTAATTGTTTGGTGGAACAGGTCTGTATCTCACTTTAATTGGGGGATGATTTCCTGTTTGTATGTGATGGTGTACCCCTTTAATCCTCCCAAAATCTAATGAATCCTTACTGAATACATGTTCAAATTCTTGTACTACCCGGTAGACTCCTTGCTTCTGGTGGGAAGGGGTGGCATCAGTTCCTACGTGTAAATGCTGACACCACTCCTCCAGCTGTCCCTTGGAGTTGCTGCCCTCCGCCTGGCTTGACGGGGGCAGGGGCTCTACTGTCTGTATGTTGTTTTCCCAGACAGTGTACAGCTTTGCTACAGTAGCATACCTGGGTAGATTTGCTTCTTCCTCCCTACAATTTAATACATGGATTGGTATTTTTCCCTTGCGTACATCCACCACCCCTCTGGCTGTCAGTAGTGTAGATCTGTGTTATGAATATACCGGCCCTACAACTGCCTGGTGTTCCTTTCCTCAGAGACCTACAGCTGCTCGACACCATATCATCATTTCACTGTTTGGGGTAACACAATAGGGAACAGCTCTGTTACCCATACACTGCCAATCTCTCCACCAGACAGATTTACCTGTTGATTGTGCATGAGGGCTCGGATTTCTCTCTGGAGGACTCTCATCTGTCCATTACCAGCAGTCACTGCAATCCGTCAGAGTAAAAACAACACTTCTCCAAGGCAGTTTTCAATCACATTAGTACCAAGTACCATGTAGGGGCATTTATAATTAGGGTCATCTTTTACCACACATAACCCTTGGCCTTTTAACTCTGCCCTCCCCAGCTTTATTGTTACTTCTCTAAACCCCACTTGATTCAGTGGTAGTCCATTAGCTGCAAGAATAACAAAGCTAGAGTCCGGATGTTTAAGATCAATATCAGACCAAAACTGTTTGTAAAGGATATGTGAGATTGTGGTAACCTGTGACCCGGTGTCCAGTAGGGCTGAAGTGGGGATTCTTTCTAGCGTAATGTTGAGGTACGGACGACCTCCCACGTACCGATTACGCCAGTCAGATGGGCCCAAACATCTTACTCCTGGGGATTAGCCATCGGACCCAGGAATCTCGAGTTTAAAGGACATCCTTTTGCGAAGTGGCCTGGTTTGTGGCAGCGAAGGCAGACTTGTTGTCCTGAAAAATCTGTGTGGTCGATGGCTCTGCGTCGGAATGGTGCGTTGGTCCCCTTAACGGACGACTTGTTGGTCCTCTCCATGGGCGATATGGGCTTCCTCCTCATCTGTGGGGTATCCTCAGGGCAATCAGCTAGCTGGTCTGGTGCTTGTGACCCCGACCTGTCTTGCAGGAGTTTTAACACATAGTTCATGTTTTTGGTTTGCGGCAGCACCTGGTTACGTAGGTCATCAGCAGAGTTGGGCACTACAGCTTGCCCTACAACCTTTGCAGGGTCTTTGGAAGTAGGTTCAGAGTTTATGGGAGAGGTATTAACCTGCCAGGATGGAGTTGCAGGCTCTGCAGGTACTGGGTCTTGTAGTACGGTTATAGCACGGTCTTTTAGAGCATAAAAGTTCACTTCAGGATGATCTAAGACCCACATATGTATCTGCTAAAAGGCTGACCTCAATCCAGACATAAACTGTTCTGCAATCATTTTATCCTCATCTTGCACACTTGCCAGGTCTACCGGTTTTAAGGACTGGAGTGCCCCTTGTAAACGCTGGATAAAGTCTCTGATGGTGTCCTGCTGTTTCTGTTTACATTGGTGGAATATCATCCTCAGTTCAGCCTGTGTGCATTTTTCAAAGGCGGCTTTGAGCTTGTCAAACACATTTTCTACAGAGCCTCTGTCAGCATCACTCCAAGACTCGACCTCTAGCTCCGTTGCGCCTGTTAATTGTCCCAGCACAACGGCGGCTCGCTGTTTTCCTGTCAATGCATACATGTCCAGCACTGCACACATTTAACGGTTGAAGGCTGCTAAGGTACCGGGTTTACCTTCGTAGGTCAGCAACTATTTAGCTCCCGGTATGTACAGCAAGGCTATCAGCATTATCGGGGCCACCGCTCCGGGTGCTGGCAGCTCCTACACCGGCTGCGTGATGGGCCGGTGCTGCGTCCTGGACATCCCCTCTTGCGGGGACTCATGCATCGTCGGTTTCACTCATGGCGATGCCCCCCTAGTTAACTGCTGCCATTCTCTGAGGTCAACTTTAAGGTAGTCGGCGGCTCGCAGGCAGGGGACTTCCGGTCAGCGTTCTGGGACTTCCGGTCAGATGCTGTGTCGCGGCGAATAATGTCAGAGTGTAAGGCGGCGGCCTCTCTTCACGCCCTTTGCAAGTCTCTGCCCACCATCGTCCTGCGCTCCTCGTGAGGCGGCAAAAATAAAAATAAAAAATAAAAATGGCAAAAGTTCACAAAATCAGTGTTTTCACGGCACACAGTGCCCGTTTTACTGGGCACAGCATCCTGTCTGTGACGCCAAAATTGAGTCGGGCCGGCAGGGGAGGGGTTACTCAGAACCGGGATGGCGGGGGAGGGAATCACGGATGCTCGGTTCCCGGTTCTGTGCCCTGGGCACTCAATGGTTGATGGGGGTGGATTAGAGGAGTAGTAGTTTTTAGCTCTGTGTAGGCACTGCAGGCAGCGGCGTTGAATCAGGCACACACTATAGTCTCTGTTTCAGTACCTTTTTACTGATGTCCAGTAGCAGGTACAGTCCAGGAGGATAACCAGGTGGCCGGTGCAGTTTGGGACGTCCACCTTAGAGAGCTGTGAGGCCTCCTCTGCCAGTGTGTGCGATGCTTGGGGTGAGATCTGCCTGAAGCTTGAGCTCTTTCTCCTCAGGAGTCTGCTCCAAAAGCTGAAATTAACCCTGCTGTTCTGTTCCCATGTACTATACACTTCTATTGCTCCTGGGTCACTATGACCCAGTTTATTAAATCTTGATTTTAGATACTCTAACTCAATTATTTTTATACCTTTTGCTTACTAGACTGTATGGGAACATGTTTTGGAAATAAAAAAAAAAGAAAAATGAAATTGAATTTTTTTTTTTTTTTTAATTCAGAAAAAACTTAGTAATAAGCAAAACAAAAAAATAGCAAACTATACATATGTGGTAAAAAAACAAGCCAAAACAAGCAAATCAAACATTTTGTGAAAATAAATTAAAGGGAACCAACCACCTCGGATGACCCTCATACACTGTTAATATGTGCCCCTGCAGCCTAGTAAACCATTTGCAGCACTGTTTTTGTGTGAAAAGTGGCTGCAGTAGAAGTGAGATAATGATTTTATAAACTTACATGCCTGCGTACTTGAGGGCGTCTCCCTGTGTGTGCTGGCACTTGTGAGCTGTGCTCGTCATGCCTGCTCTCCCCTCCCTTATGCACGCCCCCTCTCAGCCTGCTATAGTGATGTGAGGCTGATTGCGTCATAAAGGGGGTGGGGCTACCGGGATGCCGCGATTTAGCCCCGCCCCTTTATGACGCAATCAGCCTCACACAGTATAGCAGGCTGAGAGGGGGCGTGCATAAGGGAGGGGGAGAGCAGACATGATGAGCACAGCTCACAAGTCCCAGCACACACAGGGAGACGCCCTCAAGTACGCAGGCATGTAAGTGTATAAAATCATTATCTCACTTCTACTGCAGCCACTTTTCACACAAAAGCAGTGCTGCAAATGGTTTACTAGGCTGCAGGGGCACATATTAACAGTGTATGAGGGTCATCCGAGGTGGTTGGTTCCCTCTAAAGATAACACTGGGGAACACAATTTTTTAGGACTTAGGTCAGGCAACTGTTCTTAATTAATTTTTGGATGCTGAATCCAGAAATGATCTCAGTTTTTCTCTATCACGTCAAGTTTTTGAACTATAGGATTTTTGTCATCTCAAAAATATGTAAACTACTGTACCTAAAAAGTGTTATTTTTTTATATTGATAATTATGACGTATTGGGAGCTGCACACACCTCTCACCACACTGTCTCAGTTGTGACTACTCTTACAAGTTGCCACGTAGCTCTATATGAGTCGAATTGTAATCAGATAAGTCTTATTACAGATATCAGTGCAATTGTGCTTCTCTGGCAGGTAAATTGTGGAGGACAAACTTGACGTGCTAGAAAAAAACTGACTACATTTTTGGAATCAGCATGCCAATTTTAGTATAAATCAGCTCAAAAACCTAACTCAACAGAATTTTTTTTTCAAATTGTTCCCCAGTGTAATAAACACTTCAATTTGAACATATTCACATGGTAATATTAATTTATGTATTCTTGCATGTAGAACAATAAACATGGGCTTTGCATAAGAATTTTTGGCATCCAGAACATGTAATACTTGTTTTATTATCACAAGAATAAGGGCAATAGCTGCACCTTTTTCTTTTTATTCTTGAAGCATCGCTGGTAGAGCCCATAGGGGTAGAAGTTGTTGTGGAGGCCATGGTTTCACATTCCTGAACATGTTGCTGGATGCTCTGTACAAGGCCTGCTGCTACTTCCATTCTGGGTGTTACCTTTCTTTCCTCATTATACGGCCTAACCAGTGCTTTTCCAAGTTCTTCTATAAAGAGTCTTCGTTTATGAAGTTTGTTTGTATTCCAATTCGGGTTCATTTAATCATTTGGAGGCCTTTAGAGCTCAGCTTTACAAAATAAGGCCCTCTTACACAGCGCGTTCTGCGCAGTCCGTTTTGCACAGAATATACACGTGTTGTGCACACTTAGTGATCTCTCTGGATGCGCTCTACATTTTAGTATAGACTGCGCACGAAAAATTATATAAAGCCATTTTCTCCCATCGCCTTCCACGACAGCATTGGAGGATGTCGTCCACGCCCTATTGGGGGACAGGAACACAGAGAGGTTAAAAGCCCCTCCCCTTCCTCCGCACTCCAGTGTCTTCCTGTCCCCTTGGGGCATGGAGAGGTTCCAGTGCTGTCAGGCCGGCAGAGGCAGCATTGGGGTGTACTTACAGCCGGGCCAGGGATGGACGTCGGGGGCGGCCTCCTCCTCCTTCTCGGGGCTCCCGTGGTGGGACCATCCGGCCTTCCTGCGTCCTACGGGGCAAAGCAGGCCGTGTATTGCAACGCCGGAGGCCTGTTCAGCTCTCCGGCGTCTCCCTCCTCCAGCTGCGGTCCCTGGGGCATGCATCAGAGGTGCCGCTGAGGCACTTCCGGTTTCAGGGATGGCACTTCCGGTTTCGGGGATGGCCCTTCGGTTTCGGGGATGGCACTTCCGGTTTCGGGCGGCGGCTCCTGTAAGGGCTGTGGCAGGCTGGGCGCGGCTCCAGGGAACCCAGCAGGACTTTCGCGCGCTACTGCCCGCGGCCGGTGACCAGGAGGAGGGAGGGAACAGGTGTTCCTCGTTGGGGGCACGGTACTTCTGGATAAGTACCCGCCGGAAGCTACACCCAGGTAAGGCTGATCCCTAAAACATGGAAGGTGATAGGCTTCCACCTCTGCTTCTGCAGAGCCCAGCGTTCCCCCAGCTCATGTAAGTGTTTCTGGGGATGGTCACAAGGGGTAGAGTTATTTAAGCCCTGCACTCACACTGGGACCCCCTTCTCTTCCCTTTTTGTCTATAGGGAGACGAGGGCCGTCTGTGAAAGGGAGCAATAATGTGGCTGCGGCACAACATGTCCCTCTTCCTACAACAAGGTGTCGGCCATGACTGACAGGGTTGTCAGGATGGACTCCCCATCCTTGCTTGAGGAGCTCCAATCCATTAGGGAAGAGGTGCAGGCTTCTATCTCGGCACTGCGGGGTTTTGCTGCAGCTTCCGGGCTTTCCCCTCCGTAAGAGAGGAAGCTCCAGGATTGTGACTCTGTGGATCTCATGGAGGGAATCGGAACGGGTGCCTGCAACCCGACGTCAATTTTTGGGAGTCTTGCTGGCCTCCTCCAGACAGACCTCGTTCCTTCCTGCGGATTATCAGCTTTTGCGCCGCGTGAATCTGACCCGCCTCCGGGCAGGGGGGTCGCCCTCCTTGCGGGAAGCAATGTCCCTGTTAGGGGCCATGATGGCCTGCATTCAGACAGTAACATGGGCTCAGGCTCCTTCCCGGACTGCTCCAGGAACACATACTGAGTTCCTGGGACAGACGTCAGGATTCCTTAAACTCGCGGGTCCGGACCCCGGGGCGGGTGGTAATCTCGCTTTCCTGGGGATGAATCCCAGACACCTTCCTGTGACCTCCATTCCCACTGATGCCAGCGGTTCCGGTTGGGGCACGATGGTAGTTCGCACACCGTTCCAGGGGATTTGGAGTCGCTCGGTCAGTCGCCAGTCTTCAAACTTCTGGCAGTGGAGGAAGCGCTTCTTGCTGCAGCTCACGTTCTCCGGGGTCATCATGTCAAGGTCCTGTCAGAAAATGTGACTACGGTTGCTTTCTTGCGGTACCAAGGCGGTACTTGTGGCTTACACTTGCAGGGGCTGGCAAGACTGTTCTTTTTGTGGGCAGTACGCCATTTTCTCTCCTCCTCGGCAGTACTTCTGAAGGGAATGGCCAATGTACAGGCAGATTTCTTGAGCCGCACGGAGGTCCACCCTGGCGAATGGAGCCTCCATCCGGACGTGTTTCGTTCTCTCACGGACAGGTGGGGAGTCCCTTCAATCGACCTGTTTGCATCGGGAGCCAATGCCAAGGTGCCGACGTATTTTTTCCTGAGTCGGTCGGACCATCCTCTGGGGCTGGACGCCTTCGCCCATCGCTGGGAATTCCGGTTGGTGTATGCGTTTCCTCCGATCCCGCTGCTCCCCAAGACGTTGCAGAAGATTCGGGCGGAGGGGGTGACGGCTATCCTGGTGGCTCCCCTGTGGCCCAAAAGGGCATGATACGGCGCTATCCACGACCTATGCCTGGAGGGTCCGATTCGGTTGCCCCACAACCTCGACCGGCTATCCCAGGATCCTCTGTTTCACCCGGACCCGCAGTGGCTCAATCTGGCGGCCTGGCTGTTGAGGCCGAGATCCTGACGGCCAAGGGCCTCTCCCAAGCTGTAATCCGCATGCTTCAGCAGAGCAGGAAGCCCGTGACAAACGCCATTTACGGGAAGGTTTGGAAACGCTTTCTGTCCTGGTGTGCTCCTTCCATTCCGGATATCCATCATCTTAATGTGGCTCTCAATTTGGATTTTTTGCAGCGAGGCTTGGATTTGGGCCTTCAGCCGAGCACCCTTAAGGTCCAGGTTTCAGCTCTCGGTGCCGTGTTTGATCAGGATCTTGCTGGCCATCGATGGATCAAACGATTTTTTACCTCTGCTTGTAGACTGCGTCCCAGGCTTCGGCCTTCCGTCCCTACTTGGGATTTGAACATTGTTCTTCATGGGTTTTCTCGGGATCCCTTTGAGCCCTTGTCTGCTGCTTCCCTTCCATCTCTCTCTCACAAGACGGCGTTTTTGGTAGCCATTACTTCGGCCAGGCGAGTTGGGGAACTGCAGGCGCTCTCGATCCAGGCGCCTTACCTCGTGGTTTCCGATGATCGCATTACGCTTCGGTTGGATCCGTCCTTCCTTCCTAAAGTTGTGTCGGATTTTCATCGGTCCCAGGAAGTGGTGCTCCCGTCCTTTTGTCATTCTCCTGCTAATTCAGCTGAGGCCGTGTTTCACACCTTGGATGTCCGTCGGTCCGTCCTCCACTTTCTCCAAGTGACCGCTTCCTGGAGATTAGATCAGAACCTGTTTGTTCAGCATTTTGGGAAAAACAAAGGGAAGAAGGCTTCCAAGGCTACCATCGCTTCCTGGATCAAGAAGGCGATCGGTTCGACCTACGTCGCTCAAGACCTTGCTCCTCCGGTGGGGTTGAAGGCTCATTCCACTCGGGCTGCTGCTACATCCTGGGCGGAGCGGGCTGGAGCTTCATCTGAGCAGATATGCAGAGCGGCTACGTGGTCGTCCCTCCACACCTTTTCTCGCCACTATAGGTTAGATCTGTCCTCTAGTCGGGATCTGTCCTTTGGTAGGAAAGTCCTACAGGCAGTTGTCCCACCCTGAGGAGTATCGGTGGTATTCCTCCAATGCTGTCGTGGAAGGCGATGGGAGAAAACTGAATTAGTCCTTACCGGTAATTCCTTTTCTTGGAGCCTTCCACAACAGCATCAGTTCCCCCCCTTATTGTCGATTTTTGGATTCAGGTGTATCAGGTAATCCATGTCTTCAGGTGATCTTGATAATACACTGGAGTGCGGAGGAAGGGGAGGGGCTTTTAACCTCTCTGTGTTCCTGTCCCCCAATAGGGCGTGGACGACATCCTCCAATGCTGTCGTGGAAGGCTCCAAGAAAAGGAATTACCGGTAAGGACTAATTCAGTTTTTATGGTGCGCAGATCTCAATGCATACACCCGGCAGATCGTGTGTACGACCCCATTGAAATAATTTAGGAAATAAATAAATTGTTATACAATAGTAGATGCAATAAATAGACCCAACTGATGTTATAACTCTTTTACTTCACTGAAAATATGGCCTCACAGCTATAAAAAATGATGCCGGGCCGCTATGACCCAAACACGACAAGTGTACAAATCGGCATGTAGCTAAAAGTAAACACAAAGAAAAAAATACTCATAGATAGGTCCCCCAAATGAGGAAAAGTCAAGTAACCTCAAGTTTTAGAAACTTATAGAAAAATATCTTCAGGGCCACAAAAAATTGTCTACGGGTCACTATGACCCCAAGAGAACAGCAGGGTTAAGTACCTTCTCTTGGGATCCTGCTTCAACCGGTCTAGCTTGAGCTCAGGTGGACTAAATCCTCCTGTCTGTCTGGGATTTCTCTGCTACAACTGCAGATGTAGCTGGTACGGACTCCGGTGTCCGGAATGACTTTAAGGGTAACTAGCTATGTTCCCTTCTTCCTTCTAACTCTCCAACTGGCCTCCATCCTTCTCCCTAGGGCGTTCCACAGCTCGGATCAGTCTTTATTGGTTCTGGGCCTGGCTTGGTCCCAGCAACCAGCTCCTTCCAGTTCCTTCTGTCATAATTCACTGACTGAACTGTTCTTCCTTACTGTCTGAACTTGACTGAACCAACTCTTTCCTCAGACCTGGATCTTTATAGGGGATCTTGTTTAAGGCAGCAAATAGAGCTCCCCCTTCAGTCCTGGGGTGGAAGGTGTTGTGTGCTGTGTGTGCCAAGGTGTACATCCTTCCCTGCACCGGTGGATCCTGTGGCAATTGACTCACCATTGCCGAGTTCTCACGTCTCAGGCGATGCTTCACTTGTCACGGTTCCGCACCTGAGGCTGTGGGGCCTGGTGGTCAAATAAAAGGGGGATAAGGGATTGGAATAAAGTCTTGATTGTCGTGACGCCACCTGTGGGAGTCCGATGATGGCACCGGCACTGCTTTGGCCTCTGGGGGATATGCGGCAGCTAGATGGGATGCTCCTCACAGGATGAGCAGGAGTCCCTGGGGCCAGGAGCTGTACTGGATGGAATACGGCAGCTCGGATGTTTTAAGTATTAGTCCAGGAAGAATGCACAGACACATAAAGTCTTTTCAGTACCTTTTACTGGTGTCAATAGGTACACTCGACCGGGTGATGAAGTAGACACTCCTGGAGATTCAAGAGCAAGCAGTGGTATGGGCTTCCTGATGTACTCAGTTATAACAGGATCTGGTGGATATGAAATCCTACCAAACCGTGGTTGTACTTTCTGGTGTGACTTGATACACCCGAGTTTGCTGCACTGAGGGCACTATAAAGGATTATTGTCACACGTTCGACTCCGGGCTCTCATTTGGTGGTGCTTCAGGTGTCCAGGGAGCTAAACTCCCTTGTTGGGGTGCTGGTTTCTCTGCAGCCTGCGCTATGGCTCCTGCAGGTCGGACCCAGTGACCGGATTGTTAGGGTGAGTTAAGGTAACTCCTTTGTCCCTGTAAGGTATTTGCCTCCTGTTCCTATGACCCCTGTTGCGAGGGTCTCCCACTTTTCGGGTGTGCTGGTATAGGCCAAGTGTGGCTCCAGTACCAGTTCAGCTCTCCTAGCTGTTCACAGTTCTAAAGTGACTGCACACTCCACAGTTTCTCCCTCCAGGACCCGTATTTATAGGGGGAACTGGCTTAAGGCAACCAGTGGAGCTCCCCCTAGAGGCCTGGGGTGAAAGGGGTGTTGTAAGTTGTGTTAGTAAGTAGGGTCTGCTTGCTGTGTACTTCTCCATTGTGTCCTAAGTGTTCCTGTGGTGCCCCAACCAGGGTGCCACATTCTCCCTTAGTTAACTTCAGTTCTCCCGGACTGAGCAAAAGTTTTCTTTACAACTTAACACTCTAAACATTTTATATACATTTAATAACCGGTATTTACAAAGTCTTAAATTGACAAATACAATAATCACTGAAAAAGAAGGGGAAAAACAGGAAAAATACGAAAAGCAGCCCATACGGCACTAGTCCATCTGCCGCAGGCTGGAAAAAGTAAGTTTTTGTCACACAAGTCCTGTGACTATTGTCCAAGTTCACGAAAACAGGAAAAAGGGTAAAGTTCAGCAGTAAAGTCTTTGATGGCTTAAACACACACACGGGTATACATTTTAAGCTTTATACACATTCCCTATGGGTGTCTCTGCTTAGGAGGCCGGGTCTAACCTTCTTACACTACCCAGGCACTTTCTGTTCCCAACTTAATTTATTTGGGACAGGGCCCAGTTCCTCAACCCTTCTGTACACTACTTTTTACAGTTTTTGAGCACGGATACTATTTACATTAATTAACAGGTATTATTATTCCACTACATTTTGAACCCATTCTTCATATCTATTTGGGGTTTGTCCTAATATACTACGTGTGGATCTGCGTAGTGTTGGCGTGTCAAAATCTGTTGTTTGTCTAGTGTACGTACTGATTCTTTCTCTATTACTCCTACGTGTTTCTGGAATTCCATAGTAGGTACGTAATCTGTCTAGTGGAGTATCCTCTGTTAAAGGTTGTAGTGTAGGTAACTGTCTATGAGTTCTTGGTCTTACTACGAGACTAGCAGGTTCACCGATTACAGGAATCTGAGGCTCCGGAATAACAGGCTGCATTTCTTGCAGTTGCATTAGTTCTCCTTGAACTGGTTGAATTGGTACTTGATCTTCTACAGATTGGTAGAACGAAACAATTGGTATGATAAATGCTCCGTCGCATTGAAGCCAGTCGGCGGGTAAGTCTCCAATTTCTGTATGGACTAGGTTTTCCTTTTGTTGTTCAATGGTTACTGTGGGGTAACTGGTTTCTTGAGGTTTTAACTGTTCTGGACATCTTTTCAAATGATCTCTGGATACAGTTGTAAATGTGTTTCCTTTATCTTTGCTGATTACACAAGTTTTAGAGTTGTCATATAGTGACGGCATTATTGTGTAAGGTTCTGACTCCCAATTGTCATCCAATTTGTTGGTTTTTCTCTTCCTTTTTAGTACTAGTTCACCTGTCGTCAAAGGTTCTGCTGAGGCGTGTTCATTGAAAGCTTCTGCTTAGGTTCAGATTTCTTTCTTTTCTTTTCAAAATTCTTTTTATTGTTTTTGCAAAAGTAATACAACGGTACAATGTAAATAATATATAAACATTGTGAATAGTGAAACAGAACTAATCAGAGTAACGAGATAAAGAAAGAGACAAAAAAAAAAAAAAAAAAAAAAGAAAGAGCGACGTTCTTAATAATATCAACGTCCAATCCAGTCTGGTATATATCATAAAATCTGTTTCACCGAGATATGTCATGTTAGGTGTCACAGAAGTATTGTATTTCAAGCAAGAGAGCTTTCGTGTGCTCTCGTCGGTGTTCCTTAAGTTACCAGAGCTCTTAGACTCTTTCTGTCATGATAGTTCCATTTGCATTAGAGTCTGAAATCGAATAATAATATGTCTCTATAAGAGTAAATCAATCAGGTAGTGAGTAGAGATATAGTCAGAAAGAAGATAGAAGGAAATTAGCGGGAAGGAGGGTAGGGAGGGGAAGGGGGGGTATCAGGCATTCTTGATCCATATGGGAATGAGTCATATGGTGAGGTCTCTATTTCTGTTTATAATAATAGGCTTTCCACGGTTGCCAAATTTTAAGATGTTTGGAGGTGGTGTTGTTCACTGAGGCCACTATTTCGGCCACCCGATATAGAGAGTGGATTTTTTCTTCCAGTTGTGATAGTGTAGGTATCTCATGGGATTTCCAGTGCAGCGGTATCAACAGCTTTGCTGCACTCAAAATGTGTTGTGCTAGTATAGAGTGTAGTTTGTGATCGGGCCAAATTGGGAAATGTAGTAAAGCTTCTTTCGGGCCCAGTTGGAGTGACGTACTTGTGATTGTTGCTATAGCTTTCTCCACCTTTTTCCAAAACAAGGTTAGCGTTGGGCAGTTCCACCACATATGTAGATAAGTGGCATCTGCAGCTCCGCATCTCCAACATTTGGGGGGATGGTTAATGTCCCATAATCGGATTTGGTCTGGGGTGTAATACCATCTTGTAACGACTTTATATGAGGATTCCTGAGCTCTTACGCACTGTGTCGGACCGTGCGAATGTGAATAGATATATCGCATCTGTGTTGGTGTAAATTTATATCCTAAGTCCTTTTCCCAGTGGGCTATGAATGCTCTCTTAGGATTAATATCTACGGATAATAATATATGATAACATTTTTGAGAATATCTGTTTCGGTTTTGTCACTGTCGCACAGAGCTTCTCGAACTCAGTTAATCCTCTATTAAGGTCTGATTTTTTCAGGAGTGGGTGGAGAATGTGTCGTATTGCGTTATATTGGATAAAGTTTAAATTAGAGAGGCCAGGCATAGTTCGTATGTCTTTAAAGGATATAATGGCTCCGTCATGATGTAACTGGTCTACAGGGTGTTTATATTGCTCTCGGTATCGCGTTGTTTCCGAGTGGGCGAGCACATCGTTGAGATTAGCTAATGGAGTAAGTGGCGGCACTAGGTGTTTCATTTCTTTTTGCCAAATCTTTAGGGTAGATCTGGTAAAAGGGTTTGGTAGGGATATAGCTTGTTTCATGTTGAAGTGAATTAAGAAGAGTGATCTAAGATTGTAAGGTGCCAGAGCATCTTCTATTTGTATCCATTGTTTATCTTTGGTGTTTCTAATTATGTCCACTATTCTAGTGATTTGTGCTGCCCTATAGTATAATTTAATGTCTGGAGCTCCCATACCACCCAGGTGTTTGGGAAGTGACAGTGTGCGCTGTGATATGCGGGGTTTCCTGTTCTTCCATATGTATCTGATAAAGAGTGAGTTCACTTTAGTAAGGAAGCTAGTCGGGATAAAAATAGGTAACATCTGAAAAAGATAATTGAATTTGGGCAGGATTAAGCTTTTCAGCATGTTTTTTCTCCCCATCCACGAGAGATATGTGTCTCTCCAATTTTGAATGAGGGCAGCCGTGGATGAAAGAAGGGGAAGAACGTTTAGTTTAAATAAATCGCGGTGGTTTCCATTTATCTTTATTCCCAGGTAGGTAATATGTTGTTTAGGCCAGGATAAAGGATATAAAGCTTTCAGTTTTTGAAGGATGTTTGGTTTTATTTGTATCCCTAGAGCTTCGGATTTTGAAACGTTTATCTTGAAGTTGGATAGTCTTCCGTATTGGTCCATCAGGTCCATGAGGGTATGGAGTCCTCTCATGGGATTCGTCAGAAACACCAAGAGGTCATCTGCAAATGCTGCCGTTTTAAATTGTTTTCCCTCTATCGTGATGCCCTCTATATTATGGTTATTTTGAATCGCCATCAGTAGAGGTTCCATTGCCATCACGAATAGCAGCGGAGACAACGGGCAGCCCTGTCTGGTACCATTACCAATAGGGAATGTCTGAGTTACAGAATCGTTAATCTTAATTCGAGCCGTGGGTTGATGGTACATGGCCATAATAGAAGAAATTAAAGCCGTGGGCAAGTTAAATTTCGAGAGAACTTCTTTGAGGAAGGTCCAATCCACTCTGTCAAACGCTTTCTCTGCGTCTGTGCCCAGAAGGACTAGGGGGATATTGTGTGTTTTAGCGTGTTGTATTAGATGTAAGACTTTGTGTGCGTTGTCCCTCCCCTCTCTGCCCCTTACAAATCCTGTTTGATTCGTTGAAATCAAGTGGGGCAAAAATGACGCCAATCTGTGAGCAATCATTCCGGCCATCAGTTTCAAGTCTACATTTAGTAAAGATATAGGCCTGTAACTGCTACACAAAGTTGGGTCTTTACCCTCCTTGTGTATCAACGAAATCTTAGCTTCAAGCATTTGGCCAGGTAATGGTTGGCCCGTTAGTGTAGAGTTACATAATTTTAGAAGGTGAGGTAGGAGCAGAGAGGAGAAGGTCTTGTAATATAGGGCGGTGAATCCATCAGGACCAGGTGCCTTTCCCTTGGGCAGCGTGACAGAGTGGATTGGAGTTCCTGAAGTGTAAAGGGTTTTAGAAGTGATTGTTGATCTATGTCAGATAGGGTCGGAAGCTGTAGGTTCTTTAGGAAGATCTCCGCCTCCCGGCTCCTCCGATGGATATCTTCTATGGAGTCATTAGAACGTAAGTTATATAAGTGGGTATAAAAATTAAGAAAAGCTTGTTCTATGTGAGTTTGATCTTGTGAGTCAACCCCTCTGTCATTTTTGATTGAATATATCTGTGTACGTGATTGTTGTTTACGTAGATAAGAAAGCATAAATTTTGAGGCTTTATCGCCGTGAACGAACATTTTAGTTTTCCATGTTCTATAGTGTTTCGCTGAAGATGTGTTAATTAAGTCTTTTAATCGTGTCCGTTTAGATGTTAATAAGTTAAGTATATCGGGGTCTTGATGCTTTTTATGGTGTAGCTCTAGCTCTGAAATTTCATTATAGAGTTGTTGGGTTTCTGAGTGTCGTTGTTTATTCAAGTAGGAAGCCATTGATATCAATTCCCCCCTTATCACAGATTTATGCGCCTCCCACAGGGATTGATCTGAGCAATCGGGTGTCTGATTGTCTCTAAAATATTGGTGAAGTCTCTCTAAAAGTCGTTTTTTCATATCAGGGTGTTCTAATATTGTTTCGTTTAGTTGCCATGTTCTGTATGTCGAGTGGCATTTAGTGGTAGAGATTGATGTCAGCACCGCTGAATGATCTGAGAAGATACTGGGTTTTATCTCGGACGTTTGTATATTTGGCAAAGCTCTTCTAGACATGAAGATATAATCCAATCTATGGTAGGACTTGTGGGGATTGGAGTAGTATGTGTAGTCCCGAGATGTCGGGTTCATATACCTCCACGTATCTATCAATTGCATGGATTGTAAGCATGCACGAATCCTAGTCAAGTCTCTACCTGAGATTGAGCTCTTCTGTTTGGAAGTATCTAGTAACGGTTCTATCGCAATGTTGAAGTCGCCCCCTAAAACTACTAGTCCTTCTCTAAATCTTTCTACTTTTTTCAATGTAGCCAGTATCCATTTCAGCGTTTTCTTGTTTGGGGCATAGAGGCTACCAAGAGTTACTAGTGTGCCTTTGAGCAGGCCTTTAATTAGGATATATCTGCCTTGCGGGTCCACTAGGGATTCCCGGATTTGGAATTGTGTATTCTTCTTAAGTGCTATTGATACGCCTCTAGCCCCAGTTTGGGTGGATGTAGCGTGAAACCATCTATCAAACACTGATTTCTCAAAATTAGGAAGCCTGTTTGGTTTGAAATGGGTTTCCTGAACAAATAAAATATCGGTCCCTTGTTTTTTAAGAGTGTGCAGTGTTGGGTTCCTGGTGCCTGGGGAGTTAAAGCCATGAGCATTAAGAGATGTATAAGTTAATACGTTACCACCTGCCATTGGTTCTCGTGTTGTTTGTTTGTTGATTGAGCTTTGGAGACGAGGATCATTCGTGCCTGGTAGGGTGGGGGGGGAGTAGGATTTGGGGGGGGGGGGAGGGGGGGAAAAGCAGAGAGGGGGGTAGGAGTGTGGTGAAAATAGAAAGAGAAGGAAAAATAAAGACAAGCATTAAAGTACCAATATAAAATTCACTTTTAGGGTTAACTTTTCCCATCAATGTGGGTTGTTGAGTCGTCGCTTTCCAGCTTGGGGAGGATCACTCCTCCATTATCATCTTGTTATTAATACCAAATAGAAAACATACACAAACTTAACGTGTCTTATATATTAAAATTTTTCCAGAGCATTTTCTCTTAAATTTACTGTTTAGACCTAGCAAGTACACAAGTTTCGGCTTCTATAAGTAGATTGAAGAATTCAGACAAGGGTAAAATATATCAAGCGTATGATGGCGGTTAGTGGTGTAGGGAACGGGGGTGGTATATTAGGATTGGTGGGTGGTAATGTGGGGGGGGAAGGGGTAGGCGGGTTTGGAAAGGGTAGGATTGGCGTGGGTTAGGTTGTTAGGGTTGTTAGGGTGTGAGGTAAATAGGGCAGGTAAGGGTCTTTTCATGAAAAAATCTCAAGGATCTAGCCGAAATGGTAGGTCAACAGTGGTCTCTAAGATCATTTAGAATAATATTGCTCTGTAAAAACATTCAATGAACGAACAAGAACCATTAATATTAAATGTGTGGTAAAACATTAGATCTAGTGACCTAGATAGAAATAAAGATCTCCTGAAAATTAATTGCAGTTTGTATCTATTGCTGTACAAAAGGGGTGCAATTTAGGAGAAAAAGTACACCTGTCCAGCGGGGTCAAGTTGTGAGGACATATGTGTAAGATCTCAAAAGATGTTTAGAAGAATAGATTTCTTCAGGTGACTTCCTCTGGGCCTTTTGATGATGGGGATTTCGCCGTTCTTTTCTTGGTGCGCTGGGATTTCGGAGTCATTGCTTGTTGCCAAGGTTGCGGAGTTGGTAGTGCTCCGAGCTTTGATGTTGAATGAAAGGACTCCAAGTCCGGATAGGTGTCCAGAACGATATCCAGAGAGGTACAAGCCGCCTTAATGTCCATTGAGGTTCTGGCAGTTATAGATTTTTCACCAGCTGTGATATGGATGCCAAAGGGGAAAAGCCAGCGAAATTTATGCCCTTTGGTTAATACCGCTCCTGTGAAAGGTTTTAAAAGGCGTCTCTTTCTCAAAGTTATGGCCGATAGGTCTTGGAAAAGCAGGATTTTGGAGTCTGCATAGGTAAGGTCATCTGTTTCTCTAGCTCTGCGTAGCACTAAGTCTTTTAAGCGGTAGTCTAAGAACCTACACAGCACATCTCGGGGTGTGTCGCCAGGTGATGGTTTAGGGCGGAGTGTACGATGTACTCGGACCAGTTCGATGTTGTGTGGGTCATCCGCTCTTAATACTGATCCAAATATTTCTAATGCTGCTTTACCTAGTGCTTCAAATGCTATTGACTCAGGGAGGCCTTTGATTCGGATGTTGTTGCGGCGCTCCCTGTTTTCATGATCTTCCAAGGTGTTATGTATTTGGTGGAGTTGTTGTTCGTGGGTCTCTAGGCATTCTAGTAAGGCATTAGATTGATGAGTTAACTGACTCTGTGCATTTTCTAGTGATTCAAGTCTATAGCCTTGAAGGGTAAGATCCTGTTTTATATCTGCTATATCACGTCCTATAGGTTCTAGAGTTTTGGCTAGTACCCGTTTCAGGAATGATCTCGAGAATAGAGTGTCTTTTGTTTTGGTGCTAGTATCGGAATCACATTCCATATCTGAATCTGAGTCGTCAGCGCAGGAGAGAGCGGTTTGTTTGCTTGGCTTCTGGATCCCTGTGGACTCTTTTTGATTTCGTAGAAAGTGGTCGACGTCTGCTTGTGTTATTGACTTGGTCACTTTAGATATAGTCTTAGGAGTTTTTACAGATGTTTTCCCCATGTTATGATGGAATTGTGGATATAGAAGTAGGTCTTGTTTCAGGAGGATTTTCCCTCCCCGCTGGATTTTCAACAAATCAACATACCATTTTGTATAGTAGGAAACTTAGATTCAACCCAAAGTGAGAGTCTTTGTAGATCCTACTGGGGCTTAGATATGTAGCTCCAGGGGTCAGGAGAGGGAGATCGGAGTAGAATTATGCCCAGAATGAGAGGCTTATGGATTTTTGTGCAATGCAAAACTATATTCTCCTTGTTCTGGGTGTTGTTACTGTACAGGAGAGTTCCCTATGTGTCACAGTGTGTCTCTATGTGCCACAACAGGTTCCCAAGCAGCCTCTGAGTGAATCAAGAGTGTCTCAGATGTAGTATGTTCACTCTGATACTTTTTTCACCCTCTCTCTCAGACCATTTAGTACTGCAGTTTTCTTATTGTCCCTCTAATAGGAGGTCAAGTGTTTTTCCACTCCGGGGGGGTTATATGAGTGGGTCAGCCAGGACTGGGGGATTACTAGTGCGGCTCAACCTGATGGTGTTGTGGTGGGTACTTGTACTGCTTCTCCTCTGCCCACTGCCGTGAGTACTGTGGCCCTCCACTGCTGTGCCTCCCTTCCTCCACGCAGCTCACCTCAGTCCTAGGCACTAGGACAATCTACCTCGCTCTCCTCCAAGGCCTCCTGGATCTCCGGTCGCCCGTCTGCCGCGGGTGTTCACAGACGGGTCTCCCGCTCGCACCTCACCGCACGCTCCCGTCTCCCGTCTCTCACCTCTCCACGGCGTCCGGGCGGCCTCGCTCGGGTGCCCGTCTCTCTCTCTTGCCGGCGGAGGGGTCCGCTCGCGAGCAGGGAGTTCGCTTCAGGGGTGGTGAGACAAACAGCGAACCGGCCCTCCACGCAGGTCTTAATGTCTCAGGAGGCGAGGAGGCCCAGAAAGGGTGGCCGCGCGCCCACCTTAGGATGAACCGGGGCCCGATCGCTATTCGCGGGTTCCACGAGTCTCTGGGGGTCTCCGGCCGACTCACCGCTGCTCTCTCTCCCGGGCCTGCGTCTCGCCGTGCACCTGCGGACGTCCTCCGCTCGCTCCGGGCTGGGTGTACTTCTGGTGCGGTGCCGGTGGGGCCTCGCGTGGGCCTCGAGGTGGGCCTCGTTATTCCCCTTCTTAGGGACCGGGTTACTTGCAGCTCTTATGTAGTCCGGGATGGGTGTTATAGGCGATCTGGGCACTCCGATCGCTTTTTGCAGCCTCTCCTGGTGCTGGATGGCCTGGATGGTGTTGGATTTTTGTGGGAGCTATTTAACACAGCCTCCTCCATCCGCGGCCATCTTGGATCTAGGTTCAGATTTCTTTCAACACTCTCTTGTACCTTCTTGTATTGTTCTTGGCGTTGATTAATCCAATCTTCCGCTGGAGAATCTTGTTGGTTTGATGGTTCCCATCTCTAGATCAACTGGCAGTTTACCTGGTCTTGCTCGAATCAAGTAAGCGGGTGAGTAATTAGTTGAACTAACTGGTATGTGGTTGTAGATATCCACGAGGTCTGGAAGTTTTTCAGGCCATTGGTTTCTCTCTTCATGGGGTAAAGTTTTGAGCATATCAATCACTATGTGGTTCATTTTCTCGCATAAACCGTTTGTCTGTGGATGATATAGTGTGGTCCTGATCTTTTTACACCCATAAAGTCATAGAAAGGCGTGAAACAGGTCTGACTCAAATGCTTGTCCTTGATCTGTCAAAACTTGGTCTGGATAGCCATGGGGGTGACAAAAGTAACTCTGAAATGTTTTAGCTGCTACTTCTGCAGTTAAGTCTTTAACTGGAACAACCACAAGGAATCTTGAATAGTGGTCCACCATGGTGAGTGCGTAAGTATAACCAGTTCGACTTGGGGTTAACTTCACATGATCGAGAGCAACTATTTCAAGAGGTCTTTTGGTAACGATTGGCTGCAATGGGGGTTTCTGACTCAAGTGGTCTTTTCTTCTAAGATGACATGGTCCACAATTCTTACACCATTTGTCAATCGAACCTCGCATACCGACCCAGTAGAAACGGTCTTTCAGTAGCATTTCCAGCTTCTTCCATCCGAAGTGTCCTGCATCATCATGGTAGGCTTCAAGGATCATTCGGACTTCAGTTTTTGGAACTACAATCTGCCATATGAGTTTGTGTGTTCTGGGGTTCAGATACCTTCTGCATAGTTTCCCTTGGTAGACAAATAACTTCCCTCTCTCCTTCCACAGGCGCTTGGCATTTGGCGAAGCATCGGGATCCATACTGGCGTGCTCTTGGGTTATTAATTCCCTGACTAAGCTGACGTCTAGATCATTGGCTTGAGTCTCTTTCCAGTCGTGATGAGGTAGAGGGTTCACGGTCCTCTCTCCACGTCTCTGACTCGCCTGATGACAGGTTGCCGTACCCGTGCAATGGAAAGCTGGTAATTCTATCTCCTCCAGGTCATCTATGTCTTCTCCTTCTTCAGGGAGGTTAGGCATCCTGGACAGGGCATCAGCATTGCCGTTCTTGTGACCTGCCCAGTACTTCACAGTAAAGTCGTAGTTTAACAATCTTACTACCCAACGCTGCTCTAGGGCTCCCAGCTTTGCAGTCTCTAAGTGTGTTAGAGGGTTGTTGTCAGTGAAAGCTGTGAACGGGGCGGATGCCAGGTAATGCTTGAAACGCTCTTTGATTGCCCAGACCAGGGCCAGGAACTCCAGTTTGAATGAGCTATAGTTCTGCGGGTTCCTTTCCGTGGGACAGAGCTTTCTGCTGGCGTAGGCTATTACCTTTTCTTTTCCTTGCTGTCGCTGGGCTAAGACTGCTCCTAGACCTTCATTGCTTGCATCTGTATATAATACAAATGGTAAATTGTAATCAGGATAAGTCAGGATTTCTTCCCCTGTTAAAGCGTCTTTTAACTTTTGGAAGGATTGTTCCTGTTCTGGTCCCCACTGGAACGGGGGCCCCTGATCTTGCCATATTTAGATTAACCAACCAAGAGATCTTGCATGGGTGCTGCTATTTTGGTGTAGCCTTCGATGAATCTTCGGTAGTAACCGACCAGTCCTAAGAATTGGCATACCTCTTTGTGAGTGGTTGGCACTGGCCAGTCTTTGATGACTGTAACTTTGTCCGGGTCAGGGGCTACGCCTTCTGCACTGACCACATGTCCCAGGTATTGAACTTTGGGTTTCAGCAAGTGACATTTGGACGGCTTCAGTTTCATACCGTACTTGGATAGCGACTCAAACACTTCACTCAGGTGTTGCAGGTGGGCTTCATAGGTCTGGGAGAATACGATGACATCATCCAGGTATAACAGCACGGTCTCGAAGTTCTTGTGACCCAAGCAACACTCCATCAGCCTCTGAAATGTTCCTGGGGCATTGCACAACCCGAATGGCATACTGTTGAACTCGCATAGCCCCATGGGCGTCGTGAAGGCTGTCTTCTCACGATCCTCCTCTGCAACGGAGACCTGCCAGTACCCACTAGGAAGATCTAATGTTGAGAAGTAATTGGCAGACTTAAGTGCATCTAGTGACTCCTCTATGCGGGGCAACAGGTATGCATCCTTGTGTGTGACTTTGTTGATTTGCCTATAGTCTACGCACATCCTCATACTACCATCTTTCTTTTTAACCAGGACCAGTGGTGCTGCCCAGGGACTACAGCTATCCCTAATGACCCCTGCATTTTTCATGTCCTGAAGCATTTCTTTTGCTATTTGGTAGTGCGTGGGTGGTATAGGCCTGTACCTCTCTTTGATGGTGTTAGACGGAGGCCATGGGTACCAAGGCCTCTGTCAGCCATTTTGTCTCTTGAAAATATATCTATTGAAACTTTCTCTGTTAGTAGAAATCTAAATGTCATGTCTTCTAGCTATAAGCAATGACCTAAACCTGTATAAGAAAACAGATGGAGTTAATTAGATTTGGTCTGATCATTTAGCAAAATTTATAATCAGGTCATAAGCCAGTTCTGTATTTTTCTTGATATTTTACGGTGTATTCGATCCCTCTAGGCTAATATGACGTTTCTCATGATCAAGAACAGAGCTGATTAATGTCAATAAGTTATGATTTGTGCTTGGTCCAAAAAAGGCTATTATGAGATAATTTGTGTAGATAAAATTAAGTATAGTATGTAGTTAGTAATGAAATTAATGTGCTTCTTCATGTCAATATATGTTGTATAATAATGTGAAGGGATCACTCATGACAGGTTACGTAACCATTTGTCCATAGAGGGTCATTGTATACAGTGATTCTCTATGGAGAAAAATTGTATAAAAACGCCCTGCTTTAGACAGGCGGGGCGACACTATTCCATCTTGTGTGCCATGAGACGAGGGGCCATTATTTTGAATCCATCTTGAGTGTGACACCTGGGGTTCCGCGCCTGTCATTTAGATTCTTATGCCTGATTACTGCTTTTGCTGTACATCTCTGTGTATTTTGTTCCTGCCCGAATAAAACCCACTTTTGGTTCTGAAGACGCAGTCTATGGAGTTTATCGAACGAAGAAACTGAGTTGATTATTTCTAACAGATGGCGAGCTACAGCCCGGTGGAAAGGGGGGGAGATGAGATGATCCCACATCCTTTCTGAAGAACCTAGAAGATTCCTGCAAGTAAAGCTGTGAACCAAAGTGGTGAGAGGGTGAGGAATGGACTTTTCTTTCTCTTTTTTTGCCTTTATTGATGAAAAGCGTGGCGCCACGTGAAATCGCATTAAGGAAATCAGCCGCTGAGAATCTCTCGTTTGCGCTCCTATCTACCCTAACGTAACCAAGACTACAGTGCCTCTACGTGAGAAAGACAAGGACGTGATTAAAGCCGAGGGTACGGAGAAGGAGACGTGTGGCAACGTAACGAGTGAGGCTGATCATACGGCTGTACCTCTTTTGGTTGACCAAAGCCGGCACGTGTCTTCCATTACAGAGGTGTGAGTATCTAACTTTTGCCTGTAAATTGCATTAAGTTGATACTAAAAGCAGTTTTAAAAAAATTCGTCCTTGTGTTTCCACCGCTATGGAGTGGCTAAGGAAACAGACTGACAGGCACGCTGAAACCCCATAGCTAGAAGAAATTATTAGCAGAAAGGGCAGCCGAATAGCGGCTTTGTGTAAGTTAGTTATAGCTCAGATCAGGCTAGTGATAGACAGCTTCAAAGACAGTACATTAATGTAGTTACACAGGGAGGGGCAGTGGAGCAGTGTATGGAGAGAACACAGCAGCTACTGATACAATGATGGGAGTAGTAGTGTCACAAAGGGAGGGGTATGAGATACATGTGCTGCAGGCAGACAGGAAGAAAAAATCCATCCATAGATTGTAGCATCCTTTAGAATAAGGAAAGGAAATTATCTTAGAATTAGAAGAAGGGCTGCCTGGTGTGTAACGTTTGATAAGTATTTTTTGATAGAATAGATCAGAAAAGATGATTATGATCTGATGGAATAGATTGTAGAGAATACTTGGAAAGGTTTTGCAAGTTAGGGATTTTACATAATGCTAAATTTGTGGAGGACAAAATTAGGGCATTGGTAACCATTGTTAGGGAAAATGCCATCCTAGACTAAGGGCGATGATACAGATGTTTTTGCATATCGCCCTGCCTGAATGGCATCTGCTGTGGACAGGAGACCAGGACTTCCTGGGGTTATAATCAACTGCCGAAAGTGGGCTGGTCCCAGTCGGCAGAAACCCCTAGGAACTCCATGGGTTCTCTTGTATGTTATCCTTGTGGGCAATCAGGGCATCTTAGACGTAAGTGTTCCCATTTAGCTCCCAGGGATGATCCACAGGTCCAGTAGCAGCCTACCTCTACAATGTCCCGAGATCCGTATGAGGGAGCCAGTGCTCCAAATCCTGCTATTAAGAACCCTGGACAGCCAGCGGTTAACGGCCCCAAACCGTGCCAGCAGTACAATGGTCCTCAGATAGTTAACCCTGTTTTTCGGGAGCCTTTTGCCCCGTCACCCAATTATGCGACCCTTGTCCATCCCAGCGCACAGATCCATGCTGTGAGGAGAGCTCACCCTCCTCCGGGAGGAATTCCTCCCACCCTCATGCTCCACTGATACAGGAGCTGGGGGGGACGAGGAAATGGCTCTTTCAAGCGATCTGTCCGGCTCGGAGGTGACAGCAATGGGCTGTAGAATTGCCTCTGGTGAGGTTGGTGAATTTTTTTGGGGCTTCCTACTGCCGGTTCTGATTGATGCATTGAACCCCCCCTGTTCCCCTGTACCTCTTGGCACAATTATCCCTAGGCCAAGATGGACCGACCTTATGTCAGAGGGGAGGATAGAGGATACCAAAAATTGGGAAGATTTTTTTAATTGATACAGGAGCCTCTGTTTCAGTAACAGAACACAAATTGCAGCTCCCCCCGGGCTGCCAGACACCACAACTTTAGTGGGATTTGAGGGCTCCTGTATACAGGCGAGCATTCGGTGTGAACTTTGGATCAGTCCGCAATTAAAGTTTTTTATTAATGGGTCAAATGTGTTGTCAGCCATGGGTATCATTGTTAATTTGGGTATCATTGTTGATTTGTGTAATAAGGTCTTATGGCGTGACAAAGGAACTACTGTCTGTTCAGTTATTATGGATGCTGCAGAGTTGAAAATGTCACAGTCATAAATTAACCGTTGCTAGTTTGTGCTCAGTTGATAATAATGATGATGACATGCCTGAGATAAATGTTGCAGCTACGGCTTTGAAACATGAATTGGTGCAATTTTTTCCTCATTTATGGGTTTCAAAATGTACAGATTGCGGACTGATGCAAATTTTAATTAAGATTGACAGCGACCATCTACCACCCTTTCAGTGCCAATACCGTATTCCTGAGGAAGCAATTCCTTACATAAGGATTGCTGCCAGTGAATTGGAATAACAGGGCGTGATTGTACGAGGCAACCCCCCCCCCGTGCAATAGCCCAATCCTGCCTGTAAAACAAAAGAGGATGGTAGCTATCGCATGGTCATGGATTTAAGACTTGTAAACAAATACACCCCCTCAGCAACACATCTCGGTCCCTGAAGTGATGTCACTGCTGAGGAGTGAATGTCAGTTTTTTTTTTTTGTGTGTCTTGTTTGAATATTGCAAATGGCTTTTTCTGTGTACCTATTACACCTGAGTCGGCTCTCCGTTTTGCATTTACCTTAGAAAATGTCCAGTACCTGTTCTAGTCCAATTTATTTCCTTCAGGTGTTGGCACAGGTATTGGAACCCCTGGGGTACGGAGACAAAGTCCTGCAATATGTCAATGATTTCTTGATTTAAAATTTATCGACTCAAATTGTTGATGAAACTGACAATATGTGTGATGCATTGTGCAACTCAATATTAAATGTGAGTCGGACAGAGTACAGCTGAATGCAACCAGAAGTTAAATGTTTGAATGTGTCAGTTTCAAAAGAGGGGACAGCCATTCAAGCTGTACCTGTGCCAAATCAATATCACAGAACTCAGAACGTTTCTGGGTCTTGTGAATTTTTCCAGAGAATTTATTGAGGATGCTTGCCTTGCTAATCATGATCTCCTAAAAGGTATTGAAAATGAGTTTACCACGATCACAATAGAGGGAGACGCCCTGCAGGCTTTTGAAAATTTAAAACATGCACTTTAATTAGCTTTTCACCTTGATTCTGCAGACCCCCCATGTAACCTTAAAAACACTGCTTAAAGGCAAAGCTTGGGGTGTGAATTCTCAGAGACTGGCTCAATGGATTGTTGACTTTTAGACTAGGGATTTGCAGGTAGAAGTGGGAGATAAATATCACTTAGCACAATTGCTGCAATATGCAGGTCAGTCTCATGATTGCCAAATTGAACAGACTCATGTCGCCCCCACCCCCTTCCGTGCAGACTTTCAAACCAATGTCCCCTGTGTATACATAGATGGGGCCCGATATTGGCATGATGGCAAATACGTCACAGGTTACGCTTTGTGGTTCCCTGACAACGAGAATTTATTGCAATATAAGCTTCCTGGACATTTTTCCGCCCAGCGGGCTGAATTAGAGGCAGCTTTGCAAGTCATTCTTTTGTGTATTGATCCCATGATATTTTCAGTGACAGTGCTTACGTTGTCTCCTCTCTGACATTGTATTTCAATGTATGGGCACAGAGGAAGATGTTAAATTCCCAGAACAAGCCGCTTCAGCATGCAGATATTCTCAAGCAAATTGTGCAGAGAGGCAAAGAATTTCCAAATTTATGGTCCTTCTGTAAAATCAAAGGACATCAAAAGCTCACATCTGACCCCCACATCGTGGGCAATGCATATGTAGATTCCGCAGCCAAAGAAGCCGCCCTGATGGGCGTTGACAGATATCCACAGGCTACTATCTCTGCTCTCACGTGAAGACTCCGGGAGGAGCCCCACCCTTATGCATCTCAGTTCCACGACCTCTTAAAGGCACAGAGAGAACAAGGTGATGCATCTTTATTTAACTCCCTTGAATCAATACCCATTGATAAAGGACAATATCTGTATTACAAAAGGGTTGATGACAAATTGTTACCATATATCCCAACTATAATGATTAAGTCTCTGATTAAATTTAATCATTCAGTCTTTCAGCGCTCTTAAAGCTAGTACAAAGGAAAAATGTGCCATCCCCAGAGTGGCTGATGGTCCATGGTAGTCGATCCAAATTGACTTCATTGGTCCATTCCCTCCAGCAGAGGGAGGATTCAGGTATGCCTTGGTCATTGTTGATGTTTTCTCAAAATGGGTTGAGGCCTTGCCTGCCACCAACAATACTGCCCTGACAACTGCCCGCCTCTTGTGGAAAGATGTGTTTTCACACTGGGGCTTCCCAAAATTAATTGAAAGTGACAATGGACCTCACTTAGTGAGACAAATCATGACCCACTTGGCTGGCAATAAAAGCTGTAGCCTCAGAGTCAACAGGAATTTATATGAGTCCAAATTTGTTGTGGGAGCTTAGTTCATGGTTAAGAATCTTAGGGAAAAAAAGGACCATGGGATTCCAATTACAAAGGCCCATATGTTATCACACAGGTGATAGACCCAACTGTTTTGGGAGTGCTAAGGATTAGCAAGCCAAGCGACAAAGGTGTTAAAAAAAATTGTTCATATTGATCAATGTAAGTTTGTTATATTGCCAGTTGAGAATTCTAGTGATGCTGGTGAGAACTGATACTGCGCTTTTATTTTATTTTTCAGGTCCCCTATTGGATCGGGATCCATGAATCCGCCTGTTTTCCTGGAGATGACATCTCACACCATCCAGTGGGACCCGGACAGTGTGATCGAGGGGGAAGACAGTGGAAGTTCCGAGGGAACAGAACAAGATCGAGAGCCACGGATCAAAAGACTCAGAGACTGTTATGGGACTTGGGACTCGAACACTTTATGTTTTTTCACTTCTGTGATGATTTTTTTGTTTTGTTGTGTTCTTTGCTTCTTTTTAGGACTATTTGCCCACACCTGAACTGTCAATAAGACCTTAGGAGCCATGGAACAAAGACAATTTTTGAATTTTTCTTTTTTTGAAAGATTGTAACGGGACTCATTAATACTTAAGAACTCTTACGTTGGTGATATTTACTGTAGATTTTTTGCTACTTTGTTTGTTTTTTCCTATATGTGTTTAATAGGTAGTAACCTAAAAGTCTAAAAGTTTTTCAAAAAAGAATCTGGCTCATGTTGAGGAACTAAATAACTTTCAGGCCCGTGTAATAACACATAGTACCACTTTTATCAGACCATACCAGAGACTTGGTGCGGGTAGGGTACCTACTGCCAGACCACGCTCACTTATAGGTTGTACACCTATTGTTAGGGCCCTTCTTACAAGGGTACCTTCAGTCCCTTCCAACACCCCTACTGACCAGGGAGTGTACGAAATTATGCCTTCCCTCAATACCATATATGAGAATTACGACTAGACTCATATGCCAATTTGTACTTAAGGGTAAATTATCAAATTACCATAAGTACAACAGAGGGATTTGTTAGACGGAGGCCATGGGTACCAAGGCCTCTGTCAGCCATTTTGTCTCTTGAAAATATATCTATTGAAACTTTCTCTGTTAGTAGAAATCTAAATGTCATGTCTTCTAGCTATAAGCAATGACCTAAACCTGTATAAGAAAACAGATGGAGTTAATTAGATTTGGTCTGATCATTTAGCAAAATTTATAATCAGGTCATAAGCCAGTTCTGTATTTTTCTTGATATTTTACGGTGTATTCGATCCCTCTAGGCTAATATGACGTTTCTCATGATCAAGAACAGAGCTGATTAATGTCAATAAGTTATGATTTGTGCTTGGTCCAAAAAAGGCTATTATGAGATAATTTGTGTAGATAAAATTAAGTATAGTATGTAGTTAGTAATGAAATTAATGTGCTTCTTCATGTCAATATATGTTGTATAATAATGTGAAGGGATCACTCATGACAGGTTACGTAACCATTTGTCCATAGAGGGTCATTGTATACAGTGATTCTCTATGGAGAAAAATTGTATAAAAACGCCCTGCTTTAGACAGGCGGGGCGACACTATTCCATCTTGTGTGCCATGAGACGAGGGGCCATTATTTTGAATCCATCTTGAGTGTGACACCTGGGGTTCCGCGCCTGTCATTTAGATTCTTATGCCTGATTACTGCTTTTGCTGTACATCTCTGTGTATTTTGTTCCTGCCCGAATAAAACCCACTTTTGGTTCTGAAGACGCAGTCTATGGAGTTTATCGAACGAAGAAACTGAGTAGATTATTTCTAACAGATGGGTGCATGGTCGCCAGTAGGGATGTGATGTTGTACCCCTTTAATTCTCCCAAAGTCAAGTAGATGTTTGCTGAACACTTGCTCGTACTCCCGAACTACCCGGTAAACTCCATTTTTCTGATGAGAAGGTGTGTTATCAGTTCCTACGCTGAGCTCCTGACACCATTTCTCTAGCTGATCTGTGGAGTGAGGGGGTTCGTCAGTTACTGTTTGTGAAAAGGATTTTACATCATGTATAGCATTGTTTTCAACCTGATACAACTTTGCAACAGTAGAGTATCTTGGCAGCCTTACTTCGTTATCACCGTAATTTAGTATGCATACTGGGACCCTTCCTTTTCTTACATCAACCAACCCTCTGGCTGTCAAGAGTGTAGGACATTACAGGTTCTACTACAGCTTGGTAGTCCTGCCCTCTGAGGCCTATTGCTGCCCGACACCAGATCATCATTTCACTTCTGGGTGGTAACCACAATTGGAATGGGATCTGTTACCCGTACACTGCCAATTTCATCATTTGACATTTTTACCTACTGTTGGTACACCAGAGCTCGGATCTCTCTTTGGATAGCTCTCCTCTCTCTTGGTTTACCAGCATCAGCACTCTGTTGGAGTAAAAACAACACTTCATCTAGGCATTTGACCATTACATTAGTACCCAGTATCCCGTGCGGATCCCGCTCATACGGTTTGTCCTGGACCACTATGATACCCTGGTTCTTCAGCTGCACCCTCCCCACCTTTACTGTAGCTTCCCATTGTCCCTCTAGTGTAACTAGCAAACCATTAGTTGCCTCAATGTTCAAATCAGGGTTTGGGGGTTCCAGCTTAACATTTGGCCAGAACCGTTTGTAAAGGATACTCGGGATGGTTGTCACCTGGGATCCAGTGTCTATCAATGCTGTGGTAGCGGTGCCATCGATGATGATTGACAAGTATGGACGGTCTCCCACGTACTTGTATTCCCAGTTGGTTGGGCCTGGACAGTCTACTCCTGGGGTTGGACCTTCTTGCCCAGGGGTTGCTCGTTTAAAGGACTGGAACCGTAGGTACGTCCTTCCTTGTCGCTCTTTTGGCAGATGCGATGTCCATCAGGGCAGTAGCGATCTGTAAGCTTCCCTCGCGGCGGCGTTGTCCTCTTCTTCATCCACGGGACGTCATCGGGGCTGTCAGCAAGCTGGATCCTGTCTGATGACCTTGCTTCTGTCTTGGGTCTTCTTTCGCCTCGGAGCTTCGCCATATCTTTCATCAGCTGCCACACGTCGGCGCAAAGTTTATCAAACCGGTTGGGCATTATAGTCTGTGCGCTGGCCTGAACCGTGGAGAGTGGAGATGATGCTGCCGGCACGGAAGGGGTGTTAGCATACTGCTGCTGTGAGGTTAGATCAGGCACTGTAGGGAACTGCTGTCCCCGCACTGTTAAGTCTATTAAGGTATCAAACTCTGCATCAGGGTTTTGCAAGGCCCACCAGCGTGCCTGTTTCTTATCATCAGATAGTCTAAGTCCCACAACGAATTGTCCAATTAACGCTTTGTTTTCATCTCTAACACCATCGGGATCGACTTGTTTTAACAATCTCAGTGCTTCCTGTAAGCGCAGGGCATAGTCTAGGACACTCTCCTGTGCCCCTTGTTAGCAATGGTAAAACAACAGTCTTAGTTCCGCTTTGGTGTGGTGTTCAAAAACTTAGCAAATATCTGCTCGACTGACTCCTGAGCTTCTATAGACCAGTTTCGGGTCTCCAGCTCTGCTGCATCTGTTAACTGTCCCATTATTACTGAAGCTCTCTGCTGACCGGTCATGGCGTACATTTCCAGCACTTGGCATATCCTCTTCCGGAACATATCCAGGGTACCAGGTTTACCGCTGTGCTTTGGTAACCAGGCCGCATTCGGGACGTACTGCAGAGATATCGGCATTATCGGTGCAGGTTGCTGCGGCATGATGCCGACGGGTGGCTGACCTACCAGGGGTACGTTTGGTGGCCCCGGTGGAACAACCGGTTGGTTTACTTGCGGGGATACCGTGTCGCAGGAATCTGAGTCACTCATCCTCGCTCCCCCTTAGTTAAGCGCGGCCAGTCCTTTCGGTCTCACCGGAAGTTGTCGGCCTAGCGGTGAGGAGTGAGGCACCACAGGAGTTTCCGGTTCCTGCTGCGTTTGGCGGAACTCCTCAGAGAATGGGGGGGGCCTATCTTCACGCCCTTTGCACAGTAACGCCCCTTCTTTTCCCGCTCTCCGCGCAGCAATTTTTCAGTTCATTATTCACAGTCATTAAATAGCACACAATACCCGTTGGGAAACGGGTCTGTTCGTATCCTGTTCATGACGCCAGAATTTGACTCATCATTGCCGAGTTCTCACGTCTCAGGTGATGCTTCACTTGTCACGGTTCCGCGCCTGAGTCTGTGGGGCCCGGTGGTCAAATAAAAGGGGGATAAGGGATTGGGATAAAGTCTTGATTGTCGTGACGCCACCTGTGGGAGTCCGGTGATGGCACCGGCGCTGCTTGGGCCTCCGGGGGATGTGCGGCAGCTACATGGGATGCTCCCAACAGGATGAGCAGGAGTCCCTGGGGCCAGGAGCTGTACTGGATGGAATACAGCAGCTCGGTTGTTTTAAGTATTAGTCCAGGAAGAATGCACAGGCACATAAAGTCTTTTCTGTACCTTTTACTGGTGTCAACAGGTACACTCGACCGGGTGATAAAGTAGACACTCCTGGAGATTCCAAGCAAGCAGTGGTATGGGCTTCCTGATGTACTCAGTTATAACAGGATCTGGTGGATATGAAATCCCACCAAACCGGGGTTGTACTTTCTGGTGTGACTTCAATCACCCGAGTTTGCTGCACTTAGGGCACTATAAAGGATTATTGTCACGCTTTCGACTCCGAGCTCTCATTTGGTGGTGCTTCAGGTGTCCAGGGAGCTAAACTCCCTTGTTGGGGTGCTGGTTTCTCTGCAGCCTGCGCTATGGCTCCTGCAGCTCGGACCCAGTGACCGGATTGTTAGGGCGAGTTAAGGTAACTCCTTTGTCCCTGTAAGGTATTTGCCTCCTGTTCCTATGACCCCTGTTGCGACAGTCTCCCACTATCCGGGTGTGCTGGTATGGGCCAAGTGTGGCTCCAGTACCAGTTCAGCTCTCCTAGCTGTTCACAGTTCTAAAGTGACTGCACACTCCAGTTTCTCCCTCCAGGACCCGTATTTATAGGCGGAACTGGCTTAAGGCAACCAGTGGAGCTCCCCCTAGAGGCCTGGGGTGAAAGGGGTGTTGTAAGTTGTGTTAGTAAGTGGGGTCTGCTTGCTGTATACTTCTCCATTGTGTCCTAAGAGTTCCTGTGGTGCCCCAACCAGGGTGCCACACAATCCCTGCAGGGGTGCAACATAGAGCAACTGAGATCCTCCTTCATACTCCTGTAGCTGTGGGAAGGAAATGGGGCGTAGTCTCATGATGTAGAGTGGCTGAGATCCTCCACCATTATACTGGAGCTGTGAGAAGGAGATGGGGTGTAGTCTCGATGCAGAGCAGCTGAGATCCTCCATCATACTCCTTTTGCTGTGGGAAGGAAATGGGGCGTAGTTTCATGATGTAGAGTGGCTGAGATGCTCCTCCATTATACTGAAGCTGTGGGAAGGAGATGGGGTGTAGTCTCATGACTTAGAGCGGCTGAGATCTCCAGCATTATCCTGGAGCTGTGGGAAGGACATAGGGCATAGTATCAAGATGTAAAGCTGCTGAGATCCTCCACCATTATACTAGAGCTGTGGGAAGGAGATGGGGCGTAGTCTCATGACGGAATAGTCTCGTGATGTAAAGCAGGTGAGATCTTCCACCATTATACTGGAACTGTGGGAGGAAGATGGGGCGTATTCTCGTGGTGTAGAGCAGCTGAGATCCTCCTCTATTATCCTGGAGCTGTGGGAAGGAGATGGGGTGTTGTCTCATGATATATGGAGCTGTGGGAAGGAGATAGGGTGTTGTCTCATGATATAGGGCAGCTGAGATCCTGGAACCATTATCCTGGAGCTGTGGGAAGGAGAAGGGGCGTAGTCTCATGATGTAGAGTGGCTGCTGGTGTAAATATTGTCTAGTATGGAGTAATATTGTATGTGACATTATATGTTGTATTACAATAGACAACGCACCGTACCTCCAACCTGTGTGTTGTGGGAATTCAGACGTGGAATCTGAACTCCCCGTCAGTGTGTCTGTGTACCGGCGTATAGCTGCGGCCACCTCAGAGCTGACTCTCTAATCCCAGCCTAGTTTTGGGTGTCCCTATGTTGCGGGAGATCACCAGGCTCTTCCCTACCCATGTAACTGCGGCGTACTCCAGGGGATCCCTCCTGCTAGTCATCCTCTACTGTGTTCCTCAAAACCAGTTGCACTGGTTCGGTGTCAGTCTTTCCCTTCCCTTTGCTCCCGGGATATGGAGTGGGCTTTCTCTCTAGGGGCTCTAGCCTCGCAGTATTGTGCGCCTCCAAGGAACCCAACACCTTGTGTTGGATTATCTCTGTCTCTCTGTCTGTACTTGGTCTTTACGTCTCATCTCTCACTGGCCTACTCACTAACTCCTCCTAGTGTTCCCCTTTTGTACCCCGTCCATCACCTGACCTACATCCCTCCCACTGTGACTGGCCCTACCGCCCCTTGCCCGCCTAGAGTCCCGGGCTCCGGGTTGGGTCTTGTGTCGGTGGGTGTGTGTTTGAAGGTGTTTCTGTGAAATGTGTCTCTTACCTTCCTGGCTGCAGTTCCTACCTGTGGCCACCCTGGTAACAGGGGCGCCACATTTACATCTATCGAGTCCACCCCATAGCCTCACATATTCATCCAGAGGAAGCAGAAAATCCATGTGGCCAACACTAAGCTCCATTTTGCCCTATTAAGAATCAGTATATATAGTTTGTCCAGTTCCTCACTGAAGTAGCAATTTGTATATATAGCCCGTAATTTTATATTTTCTTTTTTCTATAGTAGTGGTGATATTTTGTTTGTGCTGTTCATGTATTTATATCTCAGTTCAGCATTCATTGTTTTGGTGCTTTAAGTATTTCACTCTCCTTTGTACGATCTCCAGTGGATCGATGAGATGTAACTTTCCCATTTAGTTTAGCCTTCTCCTTATGGTTAGACGACACTGAGACATCAGGGATCTGGGATATTCTTTTTCTTTCTCACTCCACGAGGGGAAATTTGCCAATGATTGTTAAATATAAGTGTGCACCAAACTCTATGAGAAGCTTTATAACCTCTGGGCTGCTGCCATTCTTCACACATACTAGTGCATCTCAATGAATTAGAAAATCATCAAAAATCAATGTCATATTGCCATGTTTCAGGGCGTTTCTGGCAGCCTTGAAATGTGTTGGCCAATAAATCAATATTATATTCACCCTTTGATGTCTTGTGGAATAAGGCAGTATGGTTTTTAACCTTTCATCTGCCCTACTTTAGTTTTCTGAGATAATGACCTTTGGGCTTTCATCAAAATAATCAGAACATTAACAGAAATACACACACGTAATAGATCACGCTGTTTGTAATGACTCTATATAATATATGTGTTTCACTTTTTGTATTGAGCTACTGAAATAAAGTAACTTTTTGAGTATATTATAATTCATTGAGATGCACAAGTATCTCTAGCATAGATAGATTTCATAGAGTTCAATGGCTCCCTTAAGTTGACAAACTGTAAACTGCATCCATCTATCAGGTCTAAAAATTGGATGGATGGATTGGAGTTCATTGTCTCCCTCATGTGGCAAAGTGTAAAATGCAGCCACAAAATAATCATTAGAGCATTGTCTCCCTCCAATGGATAAACCATGAACTGCAGTTGTTACTTAATTGTCATAAATATATATTTACTAGTAAAAAGGCCCGATGCAATTGCATCGGGAGCGCGGTGAAATGAATTGTGTGTATACAGGCGGGTGAGTGGCTAGCAGAGTATACATGGGGCTCTGCGGGTAGCAGACTATACAGGTGGGTCTGTGGGTAGCAGAGTATACAGACTGCTCTGAGGGTAGCAGATTATACGGGCGGCTCTCTGGGTAGAAAAGTATACAGGCGGCTCTGTGGGTAGCAGAGTATACAGGCGGGTTTGTGGTTAGCAGATTATACAGGCGGCTCTGTGTGTAGCAGAGTATAGAGAAGGCTCTGTGGGTAGCAGAGTATAGAGGCGGCTCTGTGGGTAGCAGAATATAGAAACGGCTCTGTGGGTAGCAGAGAATACAGGCGGGTCTGTGGGTAGGAGAGTATACAGGCGGCTCTGTGGGTAGCAGAGTATAGAGGCAGCTCTGTGGGTAGCAGAGTATACAGGCGGCTGTGTGGGTAGGAGAGTATACAGGCGGCTCTGTGGGTGTCAGTGTATAGAGGGGGCTCTGTGGATAGCAGAGTATGATGTGGCGGGAGGCTGGAGGAGTGAGGGGAGCAGAGGCTGGAGGGGTGAGGAGAGCAGAGGCTGGAGTGGTGAGGAGAGGTCCAGATGGAGGGGTGAGGAGAGGTCCGGCTGGAGGGGTGAGGAGAGATTCGGCTGGAGGGGTGACATCACCGCTTGGCGGCAGGACGTGGCTGCGTGCTGGGGCTGATCGCAGCCCCAGTCACACGGCATTGTCCTCTGCGGCGGGTTGGGTGATGCAGAGAGGGATCAGTTATTGCCCTCAGGTCACACATGTGACCTGAGTAGAAGTAGCGGATTGGGCGGTGTGTGGTAAAGACAGGACGGTCATCCGATTGGTCTAGGACGCCAAGTCCTGGGCAATGGGATGGGCGTCCTGTGTGTACAACACAGCGCCCAATCCGCTTGCAGGGGTGGCGGGGGCAGGCAATGGGAGTGAGCGGGCGTGTCAGGCTTTGCAGGCTGAGACGGTCCGCTCACTCCCATTGGCTGTTGCCGGCCACAGGACGACGTCCCTGGCTCCCGACACCCGGCCAGAGCCTGTAGACCGCTACTCGACCAGCATGGCGACATAGAGAGCCCAGCGGTGAGAGAGTGGCGAGGAGCGGAAGGCTCCGGCTGCATCTGGGCAGCATGGACCTCGCGGAGGGCGCGAGGGCGGTGGCGATGGAGTGGGTCCGACGGTTGGCAGGATGGCAGCGGTGTCAGGTAGTGCGGCTGAGGATGGAGGAGGCTTAGAGGATGGAGGAGGCTGTGAGGCTGGAGGAGGCTGTGAGGCTGGAGGAGGCTGTGAGGATGTTGAGACTGTGAGGCTGGAGGAGGCTGTGAGGATGGAGGAGGCTGTGAGGATGGAGGAGGCTGTGAGGCTGGAGGAGGCTGTGAGGATGGGGAGGCTGTGAGGCCGGAGGAGGGTGTGAGGCTGGAGGAGGCTGTGAGTCTGTGAGGCTGGAGGAGGGTGTGATGCTGGAGGAGGCTGTGAGGATGGAGGAGGCTGGAAGAGGCTGTGAGGCTGGAGGAGGCGTGAGAGCTGGAGGAGGCTGTGAGGCTGGGGAGGTTGTAGGCTGGAGAGGCTGTGAGGCTAGAGGAGGTGTGAGGCTGGAGGAGGCTGTGAGGATGGGAGGCTGTGAGGCTGGAGGAGGCTGTGAGGCTGGAGGAGGTTGTGAGGATGGGGAGGCTGTGAGGCTGGAGGAGGATGTGAGGCTGGAAGAGACTGTGAGGTGGAGGAGGCAGTGAGGATGGGGAGGCTGTGAGGCTGGAGGAGGCTGTGAGGCTGGAGAGGCTGTGAGGTGGGGAGGCTGTGAGGCTGGAGGAGCTGTGAGGCTGGAGGAGCTGTGAGGCTGAGGAGGAGGCAGTGAGGCTGGGGGAGGAGGTGTGAGGCTGGAGGAGGCTATGAGGCTGGAGGAGGCTGTGAGGATGGGGAGGCTGTGAGGCTGGAGGAGGCTGTGAGGCTGGAGGAGGCTGTGAGGATGGGGAGGCTGTGAGGCTGGAGGAGGCTGTGAGGCTGTAGGAGGCTGTGAGGATGGGGAGGCTGTGAGGCTGAGAGGATGTGAGGCTGGAGGAGGCTGTGAGGCTGGAGGAGGCTGTGAGGCTGGAGGAGGCTGTGAGGATGGAGGAGGCTGTGAGGATGTGGAGGCTGTGAGTGAGTGAGGCTGTGAGCTGGAGGAGGCTGTGAGGTGGAGGAGGCTGTGAGGCTGGAGGAAGGCTGTGAGGCTGGGGAGGCTGTGAGGATGGGAGGCTGTGGCTGAGAGGGGTGTGAGGCTGGAGGAGGCTGTGAGTGTGTGAGGCTGGAGGAGGTGTGATGCTGGAGGAGGCTGTGAGGATGGAGGAGGCTGGAAGAGGCTGTGAGGCTGGAGGAGGCTGTGAGACTGAGGAGGCAGTGAGGCTGGAGGAGGCAGTGAGGCTGGAGGAGGCTGTGAGGCTTGGGGAGGCTGTGAGGCTGGAGGAGGCTGTGAGGCTAGAGGAGGATGTGAGGCTGGAGGAGTCTGTGAGGCTGGAGGAGGCTGTGAGGCTGAAGGAGGCTGTGAGGATGGGGAGGCTGTGAGGCTGGAGGAGGCTGTGAGGCTGGAGGAGGTTGTGAGGATGGGGAGGCTGTGAGGCTGGAGGAGGATGTGAGGCTGGAAGGAGACTGTGAGGCTGGAGGAGGCAGTGAGGATGGGGAGGCTGTGAGGCTGGAGGAGTCTGTGAGGCTGGAGGAGGATGTGAGGCTGGAGGAGGCTGTGAGGATGGGGAGGCTGTGAGGATGTTGAGGGTGTGAGGCTGGAGGAGGCTGTGAGGATGGAGGAGGCTGTGAGGCTGGAGAAGGCTGTGAGGCTGGAGGAGGCTGTGAGGATGGGGAGGCTGTGAGGCTGGAGGAGGTGTGAGGCTGGAGGAGGCGTGAGGATGGGGAGGCTGTGAGGCTGGAGGAGGCTGTGAGGATGAGGAGGCTGTGAGGATGGGGAGGCTGTGAGATGTTGAGGGTGTGAGGCTGGAGGAGGCTGTGAGGATGGAGGAGGCTGTGAGGCTGGAGGAGGCTGTGAGGCTGGAGGAGGCTGTGAGGATGGGGAGGCTGTGAGGCTGGAGGAGGTGTGAGGCTGGAGGAGGCTGTGAGTCTGTGAGCTGGAGGAGGGTGTGATGCTGGAGGAGGCTGTGAGGTGGAGGAGGCTGTGGAGAGGCTGTGAGGCTGGAGGAGGCTTTGAGGCTGGAGGAGGCTGTGAGGCTGGAGAGAGCAGTGAGGCTGGAGGAGGCTGTGAGGTGGGGAGGCTGTGAGGCTGGAGGAGGCTGTGAGGCTAGAGAGGATGTGAGGCTGGAGGAGTCTGTGAGGCTGGAGGAGGCTGTGAGGCTGAAGGAGGCTGTGAGGATGGGAGGCTGTGAGGCTGGAGGAGGCTGTGAGGCTGGAGGAGGTTGTGAGGATGGGAGGCTGTGAGGCTGGGAGGATGTGAGGCTGGGGGAGACTGTGAGGCTGGAGGAGGCAGTGAGGATGGGGAGGCTGTGAGGCTGGAGGAGGCTGTGAGGCTGGAGGAGGCTGTGAGGATGGGGAGGCTGTGAGGCTGGAGGAGACTGTGAGGCTGGAGGAGGCTGTGAGGCTGGAGAGAGGCAGTGAGGCTGGAGGAGGATGTGAGGCTGGAGGAGGCTGTGAGGCTAGAGGAGGCTGTGAGGATGGGGAGGCTGTGAGGCTGGAGGAGGCTGTGAGGCTGGAGGGAGGCTGTGAGGATGGGGAGGCTGTGAGGCTGGAGGAGGCTGTGAGGCTGTAGGAGGCTGTGAGGATGGGGAGGCTGTAAGGCTGGAGGAGGGTGTGAGGCTGGAAGAGGCTGTGAGGCTGGAGGAGGCTGTGAGGATAGAGAAGGTTGTGAGGATGGGGAGGCTGTGAGGATGTTGAGGGTGTGAGGCTGGAGGAGGCTGTGAGGATGGAGGAGGCTGTGAGGCTGGAGAAGGCTGTGAGGCTGGAGGAGGCTGTGAGGATGGGGAGGCTGTGAGGCTGGAGGAGGGTGTGAGGCTGGAGGAGGCTGTGAGTCTGTGAGGCTGGAGGAGGCTGTGATGCTGGAGGAGGCTGTGAGGATGGAGGAGGCTGGAAGAGGCTGTGAGGCTGGAGGAGGCTGTGAGGCTGGAGGAGGCAGTGAGGCTGGAGGAGGCTGTGAGGCTGGGGGAGGCTGTGAGGCTGGAGGAGGCTGTGAGGATAGAGGAGGATGTGAGGCTGGAGGAGGATGTAAGCCTGGAGGAGACTGTGAGGCTGGAGGAGGCAGTGATGATGGGGAGGCTGTGAGGCTGGAGGAGGCTGTGAGGCTGGAGGAGGTTGTGAGGATGGGGAGGCTGTGAGGCTGGAGGAGGATGTGAGGCTGGAGGAGACTGTGAGGCTGGAGGAGGCAGTGATGATGGGGAGGCTGTGAGGCTGGAGGAGGCTGTGAGGCTTGAGGAGGCTGTGAGGCTGGAGGAGGATGTGAGGCTGGAGGAGGCTGTGAGGATGGGGAGGCTGTGAGGCTGGAGGAGACTGTGAGGCTGAAGGAGGCAGTGAGGCTGAAGGAGGAATTGAGGCTGGAGGAGGATGTGAGTCTGGAGGAGGCAGTGAGGCTGGAGGAGGCTGTGAGGATGGGGAGGCTGTGAGGCTGGAGGAGGCTGTGAGGCTGGAGGAGGCTGAAGGAGGCTGTGAGGCTGGAGGAGGCTGTGAGGCTGGAGGAGGCAGTGAGGATGGGGAGGCTGTGAGGCTGGAGGAGGCTGTGAAGATGTAGGAGGCTGTGAGGATGGGGAGGCTGTGAGGCGGGAGGAGGCAGTGAGGCTGGAGGAGGCTGTGAGGATGGGGAGGCTGTGAGGCTGGAGGAGGATGTGAGGCTGGAGGAGGCTGTGAGGCTGAAGGAGGCTGTGAGGCTGGAGGAGGCTGTGAGGCTGGAGGAGGCTGTGAGGATGGGGAGGCTGTGAGGCTGGAGGAGGCTGTGAGGCTGTAGGAGGCTATGAGGATGGGGAGGCTGTGAGGCTGGAGGAGGCTGTGAGGCTGGAGGAGGCTGTGAGGATGGGGAGGCTGTGAGGCTGGAGCAGGCTGTGAGGCTGGAGGAGGCTGTGAGGATGGGGAGGATGTGAGGCTGGAGGAGACTGTGAGGCTGGAGGAGGCAGTGAGGATGGGGAGGCTGTGAGGCTGGAGGAGGCTGTGAGGCTGGAGGAGGCTGTGAGGATGGGAGGCTGTGAGGATGGAGGAGGCTGTGAGTCTGAAGGAGGATGTGAGGCTGGAGGAGGCTGTGAGGGTGGGGAGGCTGTGAGGCTGGAGGAGGCTGTGAGGCTGTAGGAGGCTGTGAGGATGGGGAGCCTGTGAGGCTGGAGGAGGCTGTAGGAGGCTGTGAGGCTGGAGGAGACTGTGAGGATGGGGAGGCTGTGAGGCTGGGAGAGGCAGTGAGGCTGGAGGAGGCTGTGAGGATGGGGAGGCTGTGAGGATGGGGAGGCTGTGAGGCTGAAGGAGGCTGTGAGGCTGGAGGAGGCTGTGAGGATGGAGGAGGCTGTGAGGCTGGAGGAGGCTGAGGATGGGGAGGCTGTGAGGCTGGAGGAGGCTTTGAGGCTGGAGGAGGCTGTGAGGATGGGGAGGCTGTGAGGCTGGAGGAGACTGTGAGGCTGGAGGAGACTGTGAAGCTGGAGGAGGCAGTGAGTATGGGGAGGCTGTGAGGCTGGAGGAGGCATTTACTGTACTGAGCATGCTCAGTACAGTAAAAGGTCTCCAAACAGGAAGGCAGGGGTTAAAAAAAAAAAAAAAAGTTAATGCTCACCTCTCCCCGAGCCCCGCCGTCTCCTGCCGTCTTCCTCCAAGCTTACGGTGGCTGCCGCAGGCTGCGAGTGTCTGCAGAGCTCTTCTAGTGCAGTTCAGGACCTGCGGTGATGTCACAGTCACGTGACACCAGGTTACCATGGAGTAACCTGGTGTGACGTGACTGTGACATCACCAAAGGTCCTTGACTGCAGTAGAAGAGCTCTGCAGACACTGGGAGCCTGCGGCAGCCACCGGAATCTTGGAGGAAGACGGCAGGAGACGGCGGGGGCTCGGGGAGAGGTGAGCATTACGTTTTTTTTTTTTTTTAAGGGTAGTGTGGCTGCGGCTCGTGATGACGCTGCGCGTCATCACTCGCAGTCCCGCAAAGCATGTTGGGATTCGGCTACAGTGCCGAATTCCCAACTGCCGATTATATAAGTAGATATATATATATATATATACAGTGTTGGCCAAAAGTATTGACACCCCTGCAATTCTGTCATATAATACTCGGTTTCTTCCTGAAAATTATTGCAATCACAAATTTTTTTGTATTATTATCTTCATTTAATTTGTCTTAAGTGAAAAAGCAAAAAAGAGAGTGAAGCAAAAAGCAAAACATTGATCATTTCCCACAAAACTCCAAAAATGGGCCGGACAAAAGTATTGGCACCCTCAGCCTAATACTTGGTTGCACAACCTTTAACCAAAATAACTGCGATCAACCGCTTCCGGTAATCATCAATGAGTTTCTTTCAATGCTCTGCTGGAATTTTAGACCATTCTTCTTTGGCAAACTGCTCCAGGTCCCTGATATTTGAAGGGTGCCTTCTCCAAACTGCCATTTTTACATCTCTCTACAGGTGTTCTATGGGATTCAGGTCTGGACTCATTGCTGGCCACCTTAGAAGTCTCCGGTGCTTTCTCGCAAATCATTTTCTAGTGCTTTTTGAAGTGTGTTTTGAGTCATTGTCCTGCTGGAAGACCCATGATCTCTGAGGGAGGCCCAGCTTTCTCACACCGGACCCTACATTATGCTGCAAAATTTGTTGGTAGTCTTCAGACTTCATAATGCCATGAAAAAAATGGTGGGGGAGCAAGAGGCGCAATAGTGCCCTATCAAAAGTGACACTAATAGTATGGGTGGTGTATATAGATTCCACTCACCTATTCCAGTTGTGTAACCCACAACTGGTTTGAAGGCATGAAAGTAATATCAGCTGCTGCAGGACCTCCACCGACCACTCGCACGTGGAAAACCGTCAAAAAATTTTGGGAAGCAAGGTGTGTAACAGTCCGCGCTGCTGAGTCCACAGGAAACACAAGGAATGCAAGATATATCTTGTAGCAGTATTCTTCTTTATTTCCTACGCGTTTCAGTGCAGTCAAGCAGTCCAGTGCCAGGGGCGGCAAAGCAACCCCAAAACATCAGGGAACCTCCGCCATGCTTGACTGTAGGGACCGTGTTCTTTTCTTTGAATGCCTCTTTTTTACTCCTGTAAACTCTATGTTGATGCCTTTGCCCAAAACGAGAGAACATTCTTCCAAAACGTTTTAGGCTTTCTCAGGTAAGTTTTGGCAAACTCCAGCCTGGCTTTTTTATGTCTCGGGGTAAGAAGTGGTGTTTTCCTGAGTCTCCTACCATACAGTCCCTTTTCATTCAGAAGCCGATGGATAGTACGGGTTGACACTGATGTACCCTCGAAGTGCCAGGGCAACTGGAACTTGTTTGGATGTTAGTCGAGGTTCTTTATCCACCATCCGCACAATCTTGCGTTGAAATCTCTTGTCAATTTTTCTTTTCCATCCACATCTAGGGAGGTTAGCCACAGTGCCTTGGCTTTAAACTTCTTGATGACACTGCGCATGGTAGACACAGGAACATTCAGGTCTTTGGAGATGGACTTGTAGCTTTGAGATTGCTCATGCTTCCTCACAATTTGGTTTCTCAAGTCCTCAGACAGTTCTTTGGTCTTCTTTATTTTCTCCATGCTCAATGTGGTACACACAAGGACACAGGACAGAGGTTGAGTCAACTTTAATCCATGTCAACTGGCTGCAAGTGTGATTTAGTTATTGCCAACACCTGTTAGGTGCCACAGGTAGTTACAGGTGCTGTTAATTACACAAATTAGAGAAGCATCACATGATTTTTCTAACAGTGCCAATATTTTTGTCCATCCCTTTTTTATGTTTGGTGTGGAATTATATCCAATCTGGCTTTAGGACAATTCTTTTTGTGTTTTTTTCATTGAAGATAAATTAAATGAAGATATTAATACCTGAGAATTTGTGAGTGGAATCACTTTCAGGAAGAAACTGAGCATTATCTGACAGAATTGCAGGGGTGTCAATACTTTTGGCCAACACTGCATATATATATATATATATATATATATATATATAATATATATGTTTCTTTTTTTCTTCTAGTGAGTGACTTGAAGTATATATAGAACCTGAGAGTCCTCAGTGGTTGATACCTTATAATGGCTGACTGAAAAGGTTGTAAGTCTTACCATCTTTTCAGTTAGCCATTAAAAGGTATCGACCACTGAGGCCTCAGATTCTAATATATATTTTTCTATCTACTGGCTAAGGCTGGCTTCACACTTGCGTTTGCAAGCGCAGTGCACCGAATGCAGCCAAACACTTGCGCACTGCGTTCCTATGTTTAACATGGGAATGCATGTGCCTGCGTTTGCTGCGTTCGGTTGCACTTGCGTTCAGATGCGCACAATTTGTGCGCCCTCTGAGCGCACTCTGAACGCAGCATGTTGCATTTTTTGTGCAGTCGCGGGCGCTTGTTTTATCTGCAAGCGCCCGCAAGCGCACAAACCATGTGTTGAAGGCAATGGATCCGCAATGTTCTCCGCATGACAGCGCAGGAGAACGCTGTGGATCTCATTGAAATCTCTCTCGTGGCCGCCGGTGATCAACGGCGGCCACCAGGAGATCAGCTAGAGCCGCCGCTGATCTCCCGCCGGTGTCAGCGCGGGAGATTTGAAGAAACAGCTGATCTGACAGCTGTTTAAATCTCCCGCGCCGACATCGAATAGGTGAGGCGGACGCGGGAGATTTGAAGCAGCGATCAGCTGTTTCTTATCTCCTGCACCGATATCACCTATTCGGTGTTGGCGTGGGAGATTTTAACAGCTGTCAGATCAGCTGTTTCTTCAAATCTCCCACGCCGACAGTGGTGGATCAGCTGTGGCCGGGAGAAGGAGGAGATCTCCACCGCTGATCTCCGCCTCCATGCCACCGCCGAGACAGCTGATTGGCTGGCGGGGGTGCATACTAATGTGAACGCATGCTGAGATTCTCCACTGCGTTCACACCAGTATGGGCTGTGTTAGCACTGCGTTTGCGCAGGAGGCTGTGAGGCTGGAGGAGGATGTGAGGCTGGAGGAGGCTGTGAGGCTCGAGGAGGCTGTGAGGCTGGAGGAGGCTGTGAGGATGGAGGAGGCTGTGAGGATGGGGAGGCTGTGAGGATGTTGAGGCTGTGAGGCTGGAGGAGGCTGTGAGGCTGGAGGAGGATGTGAGGATGGAGGAGGCTGTGAGGCTGGAGGAGGCTGTGAGGATGGGGAGGCTGTGAGGCTGTAGGAGGCAGTGAGGCTGGAGGAGGCTGTGAGGATGGGGAGGATGTGAGGCTGGAGGATGGCTGTGAGGCTGGAGGAGGCTGTGAGGCTGGAGGAGGCTGTGAGGATGGGAAGGCTGTGAGGCAGGAGGAGGCTGGTGAGCTGGAGGAGGCTGTGAGGATGGGGAGGCTGTGAGGCTGGAGGAGGCTGAGGCTGAGAGGAGGCTGTGAGGATGGGGAGATGTGGGCTGAAGTGAGACTGGTGAGGCTGGTGGACGGTGACTGTGAGGCTGTAGGAGGCGTGAGGATGGGAGGCTGTGAGGCAGGAGGCTGTGAGGCTGGAGGAGGCTGTGAGGATGAGGAGCTGTGAGGCTGGAGGTGGCGTGAGGCGGAGGAGGATGTGAGCGTGGGAGGCGTGAGGATGGGGAGGCTGTGAGGCTGGAGGAGGCTTGTGAGGCTGTGAGGAGGCTGTGAGGATGGAGAGGCTGTGAGGCTTGAGGAGGCTGTAGGATGGCGTGAGGCTGGAGGAGGAACTGTGAGGATGGGAAGGTCTGTGAGGCTGCGGAGGAGGCTGTGAGGCTGGAGGAGGCAGTGAGGCTGGAGGAGGCTGTGAGGATGGGAGGAGTGAGGATGGGTGAGGCTGTGGAGCTGTGAGGCTGGAGGAGGCTGTGATGGCTGGAGGAGGCTGTGAGGATGGAGGAGGCTGTGAGGTGGAGGAGGCTGTGAGAGAGGCTGTGAGTGAGGCTGGAGGAGGCTGTGAGGCTGGAGGAGGCTGCTGGAGGCTGGAGGAGGCTGTGAGGATGGGGAGGCTGTGAGGCTGGAGGAGGCTGTGAGGCTGGAGGAGGGAAGTGTGAGGATGGAGGAGGCTGTGAGGCTGGAGGAGGCTGTGAGGGGATTGGTGGGAGCTGTGAGGCTGGAGGAGGCATGTGAGGCTGGAGGAGGCTGTGAGGTGGAGGAGGTGTGAGGTGGAGGAGGCTGTGAGGCTGGAGGAGGCTGTGAGGCTGGAGGAGGCTGTGAGGTGGGAGGCTGTGAGGCAGGAGAGGCTGTGAGGCTGGAGGAGGCTGTGGGATGATGGGAGGCTGTGAGGCGTGGAGGAGGCTGTGAGGCTGGAGAGGCTTAGTACTTGGATGTAGTAGGGTGATGGAGACTGTTGAGCTGGAGGAGACTGTGAGGCGTAGGAGGCAGTGAGGATGGGGAGGCTGTGAGGCTGGAGGAGGCTGTGAGGCGGAGAGTGTTGGATGGCGGGGGGCATGGAGGCTGCTGAGAGCTAGGTGAGGGGTGTGAGTGGGGAGGCTGTGAGGCTGGAGGAGGATGTGAGCTGGAGGAGGTGTGAGGAGAGAGGCTGTGAGGTGAGGAGGCGTTGGAGGACTGTGAGGAGGAGGGCTGTGAGGATGGGAAGGCTGTGAGGCTGGAGGAGGTGTGAGGCTGGAGGAGGCGTGAGGCTGGAGGAGGCTGTGAGGTGGGGAGGCTGTGGGATGGGGAGGTGGAGGTGTAGGGGGAGGTGGGTGAGCTGGAGGAGGCTGTGAGGATGGAGGAGGCTGTGAGGATGGAGGAGGCTGGAGAGGCGAGGCTGGGAGGAGGCTGTGAGGCTGGAGGAGGCGTGAGGTGGAGGAGGCTGTGAGGTGGGGAGGCTGTGAGGCGGAGGAGGCTGTGAGGCTGGAGGAGGGTTGAGGATGGAGGAGGCTGTGGAGGCTGGAGGAGGCTGTGAGGATGGGGAGGCTGGTGAGGCTGGGAGGGACTGTGAGGCTGGAGGCGTAGGCTGGAGGAGGCTGTGAGGTGGAGGAGGACTGTGAGGCTGGAGGAGGCTGGAGGCTGGAGGAGGCTGTGAGTGTGGAGGATGTGGCTGGAGGAGGGGGAGGCTGTGAGGCTGTGAGGTGGGGAGGCTGGAGGATGGGGAGGTGTGAGGCTGGAGGAGGCTGTGAGGAGGGGAGGGCGTTGGAGGCTGGAGGGGCTGTGAGGCTGGAGGAGGCTGTGAGATGGAGGAGGTGGAGGCTGGAGGCTGGAGGAGGCTGTGAGGTGGGGAGCTGTGAGGTGGGAGGCTGTGAGGTGGAGGAGTGTGAGGCTGTGAGGCTTGGTTGAGGGGCGTGGTGGAGTTGAGGCTGGAGGAGGGCGAGTGAGGAGTGGGGAGGGGAGCTGTGAGGCTGGAGGAGGCTGTGAGGATGGGAGGCTGTGAGGATGGAGGAGGTGTGGAGGCTGGAGGAGGCTGTGAGTCTGTGAGGCTGGAGGAGGCTGGTGGAGGCTGGAGGAGGCTGTGAGGATGGGGGGAGGCTGTGAGGAGGAGGAGGCTGGAAGGAGGTGTGAGGCTGGAGGAGGCTGTGAGGTAGGGAGGAGGCGTGAGGCTGGAGGAGGCGGGTGAGGATGGGGAGGCTGTGAGGCTGGAGGAGGCTGTGAGGTGGAGGAGGATGTGAGGATGGAGGAGGCTGTGAGGCTGGAGGAGGCTGTGAGGATGGGTGAGGCTGTGAGGCTGTAGGAGGCAGTGAGGTGGAGGAGGCTGGAGGATGGGGAGGATGTGAGGCTGGAGGAGGCTGTGAGGGCTGGAGGAGGCTGTGAGGTGAGGGAGCTGTGAGGATGGGAAGGTGTGAGGCAGGAGGAGGCTGTGAGGCTGGAGGAGGCTGTGAGGATGGGGAGGCTGTGAGGCTGGAGGAGGCTGTGAGGCTGGAGGAGGCTGTGAGGATGGGGAGGTGTGAGGTGAGGAGACTGTGAGGCTGGAGGAGACTGTGAGGCTGTAGGAGGCAGTGAGGATGGGGAGGCTGTGAGGCTGGAGGAGGCTGCTGGAGGCTGGAGGAGGCTGTGAGGATGGGGAGGCTGTGAGGCTGGAGGAGGCTGTGAGGGCTGGAGGAGGATGTGAGCGTGGAGGAGGCTGTGAGGATGGGGAGGCTGTGAGGCTGGAGGAGGCTGTGAGGCTGTAGGAGGCTATGAGGATGGGGAGGCTGTGAGGCTGGAGCAGGCTGTGAGGCTGGAGGAGGCTGTGAGGATGGGGAGGCTGTGAGGATGGAGGAGGCTGTGAGTCTGAAGGAGGATGTGAGGCTGGAGGAGGCTGTGAGGGTGGGGAGGCTGTGAGGCTGGAGGAGGCTGTGAGGCTGTAGGAGGCTGTGAGGATGGGGAGCCTGTGAGGCTGGAGGAGGCTGTAGGAGGCTGTGAGGCTGGAGGAGACAGTGAGGATGGGGAGGCTGTGAGGCTGGGAGAGGCAGTGAGGCTGGAGGAGGCTGTGAGGATGGGGAGGCTGTGAGGATGGGGAGGCTGTGAGGCTGAAGGAGGCTGTGAGGCTGGAGGAGGCTGTGAGGATGGAGGAGGCTGTGAGGCTGGAGGAGGCTGAGGATGGGGAGGCTGTGAGGCTGGAGGAGGCTTTGAGGCTGGAGGAGGCTGTGAGGATGGGGAGGCTGTGAGGCTGGAGGAGACTGTGAGGCTGGAGGAGACTGTGAAGCTGGAGGAGGCAGTGAGTATGGGGAGGCTGTGAGGCTGGAGGAGGCATTTACTGTACTGAGCATGCTCAGTACAGTAAAAGGTCTCCAAACAGGAAGGCAGGGGTTAAAAAAAAAAAAAAAGTTAATGCTCACCTCTCCCCGAGCCCCCGCCGTCTCCTGCCGTCTTCCTCCAAGCTTACGGTGGCTGCCGCAGGCTGCGAGTGTCTGCAGAGCTCTTCTAGTGCAGTTCAGGACCTGCGGTGATGTCACAGTCACGTGACACCAGGTTACCATGGAGTAACCTGGTGTGACGTGACTGTGACATCACCAAAGGTCCTTGACTGCAGTAGAAGAGCTCTGCAGACACTGGGAGCCTGCGGCAGCCACCGGAATCTTGGAGGAAGACGGCAGGAGACGGCGGGGGCTCGGGGAGAGGTGAGCATTACGTTTTTTTTTTTTTTTAAGGGTAGTGTGGCTGCGGCTCGTGATGACGCTGCGCGTCATCACTCGCAGTCCCGCAAAGCATGTTGGGATTCGGCTACAGTGCCCGAATTCCCAACTGCCGATTATATAAGTAGATATATATATATATATATATATATACAGTGTTGGCCAAAAGTATTGACACCCCTGCAATTCTGTCATATAATACTCGGTTTCTTCCTGAAAATTATTGCAATCACAAATTTTTTTGTATTATTATCTTCATTTAATTTGTCTTAAGTGAAAAAGCAAAAAAGAGAGTGAAGCAAAAAGCAAAACATTGATCATTTCCCACAAAACTCCAAAAATGGGCCGGACAAAAGTATTGGCACCCTCAGCCTAATACTTGGTTGCACAACCTTTAACCAAAATAACTGCGATCAACCGCTTCCGGTAATCATCAATGAGTTTCTTTCAATGCTCTGCTGGAATTTTAGACCATTCTTCTTTGGCAAACTGCTCCAGGTCCCTGATATTTGAAGGGTGCCTTCTCCAAACTGCCATTTTTACATCTCTCTACAGGTGTTCTATGGGATTCAGGTCTGGACTCATTGCTGGCCACCTTAGAAGTCTCCGGTGCTTTCTCGCAAATCATTTTCTAGTGCTTTTTGAAGTGTGTTTTGAGTCATTGTCCTGCTGGAAGACCCATGATCTCTGAGGGAGGCCCAGCTTTCTCACACCGGACCCTACATTATGCTGCAAAATTTGTTGGTAGTCTTCAGACTTCATAATGCCATGAAAAAAATGGTGGGGGAGCAAGAGGCGCAATAGTGCCCTATCAAAAGTGACACTAATAGTATGGGTGGTGTATATAGATTCCACTCACCTATTCCAGTTGTGTAACCCACAACTGGTTTGAAGGCATGAAAGTAATATCAGCTGCTGCAGGACCTCCACCGACCACTCGCACGTGGAAAACCGTCACAAAATTTTGGGAAGCAAGGTGTGTAACAGTCCGCGCTGCTGAGTCCACAGGAAACACAAGGAATGCAAGATATATCTTGTAGCAGTATTCTTCTTTATTTCCTACGCGTTTCAGTGCAGTCAAGCAGTCCAGTGCCAGGGGCGGCAAAGCAACCCCAAAACATCAGGGAACCTCCGCCATGCTTGACTGTAGGGACCGTGTTCTTTTCTTTGAATGCCTCTTTTTTACTCCTGTAAACTCTATGTTGATGCCTTTGCCCAAAACGAGAGAACATTCTTCCAAAACGTTTTAGGCTTTCTCAGGTAAGTTTTGGCAAACTCCAGCCTGGCTTTTTTATGTCTCGGGGTAAGAAGTGGTGTTTTCCTGAGTCTCCTACCATACAGTCCCTTTTCATTCAGAAGCCGATGGATAGTACGGGTTGACACTGATGTACCCTCGAAGTGCCAGGGCAACTGGAACTTGTTTGGATGTTAGTCGAGGTTCTTTATCCACCATCCGCACAATCTTGCGTTGAAATCTCTTGTCAATTTTTCTTTTCCATCCACATCTAGGGAGGTTAGCCACAGTGCCTTGGCTTTAAACTTCTTGATGACACTGCGCATGGTAGACACAGGAACATTCAGGTCTTTGGAGATGGACTTGTAGCTTTGAGATTGCTCATGCTTCCTCACAATTTGGTTTCTCAAGTCCTCAGACAGTTCTTTGGTCTTCTTTATTTTCTCCATGCTCAATGTGGTACACACAAGGACACAGGACAGAGGTTGAGTCAACTTTAATCCATGTCAACTGGCTGCAAGTGTGATTTAGTTATTGCCAACACCTGTTAGGTGCCACAGGTAGTTACAGGTGCTGTTAATTACACAAATTAGAGAAGCATCACATGATTTTTCTAACAGTGCCAATATTTTTGTCCATCCCTTTTTTATGTTTGGTGTGGAATTATATCCAATCTGGCTTTAGGACAATTCTTTTTGTGTTTTTTTCATTGAAGATAAATTAAATGAAGATATTAATACCTGAGAATTTGTGACTGGAATCACTTTCAGGAAGAAACTGAGCATTATCTGACAGAATTGCAGGGGTGTCAATACTTTTGGCCAACACTGCATATATATATATATATATATATATATATATATAATATATATGTTTCTTTTTTTCTTCTAGTGAGTGACTTGAAGTATATATAGAACCTGAGAGTCCTCAGTGGTTGATACCTTATAATGGCTGACTGAAAAGGTTGTAAGTCTTACCATCTTTTCAGTTAGCCATTAAAAGGTATCGACCACTGAGGCCTCAGATTCTAATATATATTTTTCTATCTACTGGCTAAGGCTGGCTTCACACTTGCGTTTGCAAGCGCAGTGCACCGAATGCAGCCAAACACTTGCGCACTGCGTTCCTATGTTTAACATGGGAATGCATGTGCCTGCGTTTGCTGCGTTCGGTTGCATTTGCGTTCAGATGCGCACAATTTGTGCGCCTTCTGAGCGCACTCTGAACGCAGCATGTTGCATTTTTTGTGCAGTCGCGGGCGCTTGTTTTATCTGCAAGCGCCCGCAAGCGCACAAACCATGTGTTGAAGGCAATGGATCCGCAATGTTCTCCGCATGACAGCGCAGGAGAACGCTGTGGATCTCATTGAAATCTCTCTCGTGGCCGCCGGTGATCAACGGCGGCCACCAGGAGATCAGCTAGAGCCGCCGCTGATCTCCCGCCGGTGTCAGCGCGGGAGATTTGAAGAAACAGCTGATCTGACAGCTGTTTAAATCTCCCGCGCCGACATCGAATAGGTGAGGCGGACGCGGGAGATTTGAAGCAGCGATCAGCTGTTTCTTATCTCCTGCTCCGATATCACCTATTCGGTGTTGGCGTGGGAGATTTTAACAGCTGTCAGATCAGCTGTTTCTTCAAATCTCCCACGCCGACAGTGGTGGATCAGCTGTGGCCGGGAGAAGGAGGAGATCTCCACCGCTGATCTCCGCCTCCATGCCACCGCCGAGACAGCTGATTGGCTGGCGGGGGTGCATACTAATGTGAACGCATGCTGAGATTCTCCACTGCGTTCACACCAGTATGGGCTGTGTTAGCACTGCGTTTGCGTCTGCATGCCATATGCATGCAGACACAAACGCAAATGTGAACCCAGCCTAACACACTACAAACATTTTTTACCTTTTGAATTTCACACATTTTCTTCAGAATAGATATTAGAGAAATATTCTCTATAACATTTATCATTCTCTCTCTACTTCAGGTTCAATACCGAGGAAAGAGCGTGCAGCTGATTAGAATGAGGAATCCCTGGGGATTTCTCATTGCCACACATTTTGATTCGTGTGGATCCGCCACAAACAGGATGCCCACAGATTTTATTTCGGCCCCATTGTCTTTCAATGTGGACACAAAAAATCCTGGTGTCAGCGTTTTGCCACGGTTCCTTGTGGATCAGCAGCAAAACACAGTTTTGGTCTTCGCAAAAATTAATGTTTTGCTGCAGATCCACTGCATCACATGAAACATTAGAACAGGTGATTATGTGCATGGATAGCCACGGACAATACAGTTCCCAGGGAATCCATATTTTTTATGTAGCATAAACTGCGCAGGACGTAGTTGTTAATGACACCCCCCCAGTGGTCGTGTCTTTATGGATCCTATGGCATCAGATGAAAGCTGCACAAACGAATGCTGTTTGCAGCATCCACTTTCCTGTTGTATGGGAATCTGCGGGAATGCACAATTTTTCTGCATGTCCACGGATTACAAAAATGACATTATGAAAGCAGCCTTAAGGTACCTTTACACACTTCTATATCGTTAAGATATCATTAACGATCTCATGGGCGTGCGGTCATTAGGACATCTTTTTGACATCGTTGGTCAGATGTCACACATCTAGATATCGTGGACGACGCACCAATCATGTGGCGAGCAGCTATCGCTCACACAACCCAGCGAATGATACCTGTTCACTGTTGTGAATAGGCAAAGTCGTTAACGACATCGTTATCGCGGTGTCACATACAACGATATAACAGGTTGGCTGATCGTGGATTGTTTGATTTGAGAACATGTTCTCAAATCTGCATTCAACGATCCAACGATTTATCGTAGTCGTATCTCAGTGTAGCACGCAACGACGTCCTAACGAGGTCGTTTGAACGACTCCAAACCTGTGGAGTTTCAGCGATATCTTTCACGATCTCGTACCATGTAACTGGGCCTTTACATTCATATATAGTACAGTTCACAGGAACATGTAATGTAAGGTGTGACTGCCATCTGTTGGTGACCTGGAGGTACTGCAGGTATGAAAAGTTTTGATTTTTAGAACATTCCAAGTAGCTGATGGTAGAGGTGTATCTAGGTTTCCTGGCACCTGGGCAAGAATTGAGTTTGCCGCTGCCCCCCCTTCCAGGGCAGTCGAAGTAGTCATCATGTGACCAATCATTAGTATGCAAGTAGTAAAGGGAAAGGGGAGGAGGGAAGTCTCAGCTCACCAGGATGCAATCACTGGAACACCGGCTGCAACAGACCGTGCATGGACACAGTCCTGGTTTCGGACAGAGGTGCAGTCCAATACTTTAAATATTAGATTCCAGCGCTCAAGTCTTTGCTTCTGGTTATTTATTGAAAATTCAATGCCATCATATCAAGGGCAACCAATGTGTACACTGACACGTTTAGACAGAAAATGTCTTAGTCGTGGCTCCTAGGTGCCACCAAACATTAGGTTTAAATATACTCCTCATCATTACACACATGTGATACAATTAATTATAAACACACCTGAAAAGGATATACATAGAACAAACATATACAACATATATCCATGAAATGGACATTTCATTAAAACCTCAATAAAATGTAAGAAATGGATAGTGAGAAAAGAGAATAAACTGGTTTGACATTACCAAACTGTACCACAAATCGTTAATATTGCCAAATAAGGTCCTGTCTTTTATTGAGACTTAAGGGGACTCTTGTACCCAACGTAAATATCCAGTATGACTCGCGGTTTAACAACTTCAACAAAAATCATAAGTATGCGATTTGAACACTTAGGAGGAAAAGCTGTCACATGACCATAATGTATATCATATAGTATGAAAATCACATGGGTGGAGTGGCCAAGTAATGACTGCTGGAATCAGCAAGCAGAGCTGAATCCTAACAGAGAGTACATTACACGCTGTTAGGTTTGGGCTACAGGGCTTAATGTTATAATTAAAGGGCTTGTCCAGGTTTGAGATGAGTCTGCAGTCCCTCTAGTGATTGCAGGTCTCTGAATTCTCACATCTTGTGCACTGCACACTTTTAGGATTCTCCTGTACCAGTGACAAGATTGGACGGTCATGTGGACACTAGTATGTGCTTTATATATTTCTGGGTGCATTCTGACTAGACTTGTCTGGCCTCACTCAATTTATTTTCAATGTTAAAGGCCTCCTATGTCTAGTCAGCAGATGACTGCAGGTATGTAAATCGCATGCTTATGGTTTAATGACCTCCAACTCTCACCTCCATTACCAGAGACTCCTGACAGCAGGCAGTGTGCGAACTGTGAGAATTCAGAAGCCTGCAGTCAAATAGAGCGACGCATAGAATGACTGCAGACTCATTACAAACTTGGAACAGCCCCTTTAATGCTCCTAACAAATTAAAACATAGTAACTCTTAAATTGTCAGATGGCACAACACTTATATCCATGTCTCAGAACCTATAACACAAAACTACATCACCAGGTGCAGCAGAGGTACAGTAACACAGCATAACAACACTCATCAATACAGAAATACATCACCAGACCCGCCTGAGGTACAGAAATACATCCATATAATCCACATCCGTACAGAGACACTATGCCAAAACCGTCCTTGGCAGTGACCATAATAGTGTACATTATTGTACAGACATTTTATCCTGTTGCACATATACCGTACATAGTTTTTACATACGGTAGTAACATAGTTTTTAAGGTTGAAGGAAGACTTTAAGTCCATCTAGTTCAACCCATAGCCTAACATGTTGATCCAGAGGAAGGCAAAAAAAACCCCATGTGGTAACACTAAGCTCCACATTGGGGGAAAAAATTCCTTCCTGACTCCAGATACGGCAATCAGACTAGTTCCCTGGATCAACGCCCTATCAAAGAATCTAGTATGTATAACTGATAATATTATAGTTTTCAAGAAAGGCATCCAGGCCCTTCTTAAATGTTAGTAGTGAGTCACTCATTACAACAGCATGTGGCAGAGAGTTCCATAGTCTCACTGCTCTTACAGTAAAGAATCCATGTCTGTGATTATGATTAAACCTTCTTTCCTCCAGATGTAGAGGATGCCCCTTGTCCCCGTCTCAGGACTAAGAGTAAAGAGATCATTAAAAAGGTCTCTGTACTGTCCCCTCATATATTTATACATTATTATAAGATCACCCCTAAGCCTTCGTTTTTCCAAGCTAAATAACCCCAAGTTTAATAACCTGTCTTGGTATTGCAGACCCCTTAGTCCTCTAATGACTTTTGTCGCTCTTCTCTGGACCCGCTCTAGTTCAGCTATGTCTTTCTTATACACCGGAGACCAGAATTGTACACAGTATTCTAAGTGTGGTCACACTTGTGACTTGTATAGAGGTAAAATTATGTTCTCCTCATGAGCATCTATGCCTCTTTTAATGCATCCCATTATTTTATTTGCCTTTGCAGCAGCTGCCTGACACTGGCCACTAAATGTGAGTTTGTCATCTACCCATACACCCAGGTCTTTTTCAGTGACAGTTTTGCCCAGTGTTTTACAATTAAGCACATAATTATACTTTTTGTTTCCTCTGCCCAAGTGAATGACTTTACATTTATCCCCATTAAAGCGCATTTGCCATTTAGCAGCCCAAGCTTCTAGTTTACATAAATCCTCCTGTAATATAAAATTGTCCTCCTCTGTATTGATTACCCTGCAGAGTTTAGTGTCATCTGCAAATATTGAGATTCTACTCTGTATGGCCCCTACAAGGTCATTAATAAATATATTAAATATACACTATTCTGGGGTTGATGGATATTATGGCACAAGGGAGGTTTTATGGTACATGTTTTTACAGCAGCAGCCCCAGTGGTAGTATACAGCAGCAGCCCCAGTGGTATATACAGCAGCAGCCCCAGTGGTAGTATACAGCAGCCCCAGAGGTATATACAGCAGCCCCAGTGGTAGTATACAGCAGCAGCCCCAGTGGTAGTATACAGCAGCCCCAGAGGTATATACAGCAGCCCCAGTGGTAGTATACAGCAGCAGCCCTAGTGGTTTATACAGCAGCAGCCCCAGTGGTAGTATACAGCAGCAGCTCCAGTGGTTTATACAGCAGCAGCCCCAGTGGTAGTATACAGCAGCAGCCCCAGTGGTAGTATACAGCAGCCCCAGAGGTATATAAAGCAGCCCCAGTGGTAGTATACAGCAGCCCCAGTGGTTATATACAGCAGCCCCAGTGGTAGTATACAGCAGCAACCCCAGTGGTATATACAGCAGCAGCCCCAGTGGTAGTATACAGCAGCCCCAGAGGTATGTACAGCAGCCCCAGTGGTAGTATACAGCAGCAGCCCCAGTGGTATATACAGCAACAGCCCCAGTGGTAGTATACAGGGCCCCCATCGGTATACAGGGCCCCCCTTGCTGCCGCAAACCTGTAAAGGAATACATCATTATACTTATCCCTGTCACTGTCCCGCCGCCATCGCGCTCCTCCGGCTTCCTCCGGCTTCTTCCGGCTTCTTCTGGCTTCCTCCTCTGGCGCACAGACAATGACGTCATTGCCTGCGCCCACCGGAGGAGGAAGCCGGAGGAGCGCGATGGCGGCGGGACAGTGACAGGGATAAGTATAATGATGTATTCCTTTACAGGTTTGGGCAGCAAGGGGGAACCCCTGTATACCGATGGGGGGGCCTGTATACCGATGGGGGGGGCGCCTGTATATAACTCGCGTATAAGCCGAGGGGGGGACTTTTCAGCCCAATTTTTGGGCTGAAAAACTCGGCTTATACGCGAGTATATAAGGTAAAATTACACATATTTGGTATTGCCACATTCAGAAAAGCCTGATCTATCAAGATATAAAATCATATCATCTGATCTGTAAATTGCAAAATGGAAAAAGAGAATCTAATTGGAAAAATTATGTTTTTTTGGTCGCTGCAATCTTGTAATATAATTCAATAAGAGGCGATCAAAACATCACTCCTACGCATATAGGGTATCATTGGAAACTTCAGATCAAACTGCAAAATATAATCCATCACACAACCCCAGATCCCGATAAATGAGGGCGCTACGGGTCACAGAAAATGGTAAAAAAAAGTACAATTCTGTTTAATTTTTTCTATTTTTAATTTTTTTTCCACCACTTGTATAAAAGTAAAAGTTTACATGTTTTTGGTACCTACGAACTCGTACCGACCCGAGGCATCATACTGATACGTTAGTGTTACTATATAGTGAACATGGTGAATAAAGAAAACCAAAACCATTGCAGAATTTCACTTTTTTTTGCAATTTTGCCGCATTTGGATTTCTTTCCCTATTTTCCAGTGCACTATATGGTAAAATAAATGATTTTAGTGTGGCGCCCCGCAACAAGTGCGTCACAGGAGTGTATTGCAGCCAAGACAGCAGCAGCAATATTCTCTGACTAAGCAATGACATGGTTAAAACTCAGAGCTCCATACCCTACATGCACATCAGCATAGAGGGCCAATAAGGTCCTGGTGGGCGGAGTGTAGAGGTAGAATGTAGAAGAGAAAGAGAAAGAGAGAGGAGGTCAAGGTCTGCAACGTAGGAGAGGGGGCCTGCACTGTCCCGTGCAGCCCCCTGGCCATCACCCCCGGTTAGGCGCCATTATCCTGGTGCCTCAACAACCGGACTCTGGGCGAATGCATATGGGTCAAAACACCCCCGTGCCCATCTACAACCGGATTACTGGTTCCGAAGCTAGCAGTTGTTCAGCACTGCTATGCAAACCAGGAGTGGAGAGACCGCTCTCCAGGAGCACCCCACCGCTGCCGCACACAGAGTCGTCTTGCCAGTAGAGGTCCCACCAAAAGGACCCAAGGCTCCCCACAAACACCGGTCAGAATTGACCGGTAGAGAAATTGAAGCAGCCTCTTTGTACCCGATCTGGCATCCCAAGGCGACAACGGCAACACAACTAGCTTAGAATGGAGGAACACCGCGGAGCTCTGAGAAAAACTGGTCATTGCTGAGTCCACCCGGTCCGTTATCCGTTAACTGTATACCATGTACTGCCTGCTGGTTACAGTAAAGTACCCGTTACAGAGACTATCAGCGTCCGTGCCTTTTTTCAGAACTGTCTGTCTCCGCATAATAGAAGGTAACCGCAGCTGCCTCACAACATCTTGTGCAGCTCCAGGCTCCGGGGACTCCCGCTCATCCTGTGGGGAGCGTTCCATCTTGCTGCATTCCATCCCCGGAGGCCCAAGCACTGCCGGTGGACATCACCGGAACTCTCACAGGTGGCGTCACGAAACAATTAACCCCTTAACTGTTCAACCCAAATGGCGTCTTTTGAATCTGGACCACCGGGCACCACTACCGGCAGGCGCGGTTCCCGTGACAAGGAGGAAGAAGAAACGCCTGTTCCTCGGAGTCCCGGCCGCGGTGAGTCATTATTTAAAAGTACAACTTGTCCTGCAAAAAACAAGACCTCATATGTTTATTGACTGAATACGCATATAGTGTATCATTGGAAACTTCAGCGCAAGCCGCAAAGTATAATCCATCACACAGCCCCAGATCCCGATAAATGAGGACGCTACGGGTCATGGAAAATGGTAACAAAAGTGCAATTCTTTTTTCTTTTTTAATTTCTGAATTTTTTTTCACCACTTGTATAGAAGCAACTTGTATAGAAGTAAACGTTTACATGTTTGGTATCTAAAACTTGTACCGACCCGATTGCAGAATTTTACTTTTTCTTTGCAATTTTGCCGCATTTGGATTTCTTCCCCATTTTCCAGTGCACTATATGGTAAAATAAATGATGTTATTCAAAAGTACAAATCGTCCTGCAAAAAAGAAGCCCTCATATATCTATATTGACTGATATCAAAAAAAGTGATGGCTTCTGGTTGAAGGTGAGGATAAAATGGAAAATCTGTGGGGGGGTGAAGGGATTAATAAGAATCTCCCTTTATATACAGAATTCAATTCTTCCCCTACATCTGAGCCTTTCACATATTGGATGGAGACATAAAGAGAGTCAAATATTAAGGAAGAGCATAAAAATGTCAGGTATTAGGGGAATTGTTCCTTTTGACCTCAATAATCCAGAATAGGGGAAACCCCATTGTAGAGTAATTAATTATGGATGGGGAAACTCCAGTGACTGTGGTTGGATGTACAGCACATCTCTGTGGTGAATGTGATTGGTTTGGTGCAGTGAGGGGTCTCTGTGCTATGTATGATATACTCTGCCATGTCTAAGTCCACAGTGCTGTGTACCACAACGGCTACCAGAGGGAGCCACTGCATTAGGATTTACACTGTTCTTATTACTAGTGATGATACATAGATCCATGTGTACGGAGCTCCCTCTAGTGGCCTCTGCACTGTATCTACCAAACAGCTCAATAGGATAACATTGAGATTAGGTCCCGCCCTCCTCCTCTGACCACGTGACCTCCCCCTCCCATCGTGTAGTCAGTCTGCTTCTTGTCACTGGGACATAATAGGGAAAAGCTGTGTGAGGAGCTGTGAGGCAGAAACTTGTCTCTGGGCAATTACAAGATGCTGGTGATGGAGCAGAGGCCCAGCCTGATGGAGAGGACGCTGGTGTGACTATAGTGTAGGCTTCAGTGACTTCATGAGGTAAAATTACCTCACAAAAGACAATCAGGGCAGAGAATGAGATCTATATACAGATATTGGTAGTGTAGGACAGTAAAATGGCGTAATGCTCAGAATCACCATTAATTATAAGAAGTACCTCCAAAATACATCAATGATACATGAGAGGACGCCAGTAGGAATATAGTATAGGATTCAGTGACTTCATGAGGTAAAATTACCTCACAAAAGATGGCCACTGTGAAGACAATCAGCAGAGAATGAGATCTATGTACAGAGATTGGTAGTGTAGGACAGTAAATTGGTGTAATGCTCAGAGTCGGCATTAATTATAAGAAATTGCCCCAAACTACAAAAATGATAGATGAGAACATGCCAGTATAAATATAGTGTAGGGTTCAGTGACTTCTTGAGGTAAAATTACCTCATAAAAGATGGTCACTGTGAAGACAATCAGCAGAGAATGAGATCTATGTACAGAGATTGGTAGCGTAGGACAGTGACATGGCGGCAATGCTCAGAATCGCCATTAATTATTAGAAATCCCCCCAAAATAGATCAATATTACATGAGCCCTTATAAATAGGAAGGATTGGTAGTGAAGTACAGTGACATTGTGGCAATGCTCAGTATCGCAATTAATTATAAGAAATCCCCCCCAAAAATGCAACAATAATACAATAATTGTAATACATAGGAAGGGATGAGAGAATGCTGCACAGAGGGCGAAAAATGTGAAAATTATCAAATGCAAAAGCAAAAATATAGAAAAAGTGAATAAAGCGCACGTCAGTAATAGAGACCTCATCAAAAAGCTGGAAAATACCTGAGAAAACGGGCAATATAAATCCAAACAAATTCTGTGTAATTACATCAAGGGAAGAAAATAAAATTTACTAGCAACTGAGTAATTTTTTTAATTATGCAATAATTAGAGGGAAAATACCGCACACAGGGCAAAAAAAGGTCCGAAAACTATCAGAATTAGGATAAATAATATCAAATGAAAGCAAAGACAATAGATACACAATAAAATGCAATAACATGTGATCAAAACATCACATCTACCTAAAAATGGTCTCATTAGAAACGTCAGCTCAAGACACAAAAAATAATCCATCACACAGCCCCAGATCCCGAAAAATGAGAACAATATGGGGCGCTGAAAATTGCGTCAAAAGTGCAATTTGTTTTCTTTAAAAACGTATTAATTTTTTTTCACCACTTAGATAAAAGTAAGGCGGCCGTCACACGCTACAATATCGTGAGCGATATTGTTAGCGATCACGTGCACGCGCGATCGCTAACAATATCGCTCACATCGCTGGTGAGCTGTCACACAGACAGACTCACCAGCGATGTGGGGCAGCGAAATCGCTGGTAATTATGGTACACATCGGGTTACTAGGCGCCGCGCGGCGCTTAGTAACCCGACGTTTACCATAGATACCATCTCCCAGCATAGGCTCTGCCGCTGGGAGATCGTTCATCGTGGTGTCACACACTTGATATGAGCTCCGACTCTCATATCTGCGATGTCACGATCAAGCGATTTTACATTGTAAAATTGCTTGATCGCACGCAGCGATGCACAAACGATATCGCTTAAGCGATCAAAAAGCAGATCGCTTAAGCGATATCGTGCATAAAATTGAACCGTGTGACGGCCGCCTAAAAGTAACATGTTTGATATCTTCAATCTTGTACAAACCCCCAAAACAATCATGAATATGCGCTTTGTTTTCAATTTTACTGCGCTTGGAATTTTATTTCCATTTTCTAGTACACTATATGGGAAAATAAATGATTTTATTCAAAAGCACAACTTGTCCTTCAAAAAACAAGCCCTCATATGTCTATATTGACTAGAAAATTTAAAAGCTATGGCTCCTGGTCAAAGGGGAGGAAAAATGAAAAATAGAATATCGCCTGGGGTGAATGGGTTAATATTCAAAACCTCCAAAATTATTATGACACACGTTTTTACTTCGCCAGAAAATGAAAATGAAAGAATATAAAACTAAAAGAAACTATATACCTACATTTGTGAAAAAAATCAGAAATAGTTTAATATATAAAATATTTCGCCATTTTAAACCTTTCAGTCTTTATGACATTAAACCAGAGAGTAATGTCACACAAAATAGTTAATATATAACATTTCCCACATTTTTTTATGTTACAAAGTTAGAAGGGTTGAAAATTTATCAGCAGTTTTACCAACAAAATTTACAAACCATTTGTTAGGGACTACACTTCGTTTGTAGTGACTTTGAGGGGTCGATGTGACAGAAAATGCCCAGCTGTAACACCATTCTAAAAACTGCACCCCTCAGACAGCTCAAAACCACATTCAAGAAGTTTGTTAACCCTTTAGGACCTCAAAATTTGTTATCCAGTTTCTTCTGAGCACTGATACCCCACATGTAATCAGAAACCTCTGGACAAATGGCTCTGGAAAGAGCAATATGTGAAATTTGGATTAAATAGATTGCCAACAGCAGAAATCACCCACGAGTAACCTCATTTTAGAAACCAGACCCCTTAAAGATTTCATTCAGAGGTATAGGCAACATTTTAAGCCCACAGGTACTTCACACAATTTGATAATATTTGGTCATCATTGAGTCTTTTAATTTATTTTTTTTACAAAAGTGTTGCTTTAGCCCTACAATTCTCAGTTTTGCAAAAGGTGACCCAAAAAGTGGACCCCACAAGCTGTTAGTTTCTTATCAGCGTGGTAATGATACCCCACATGTGGTCACAGAGTTCTGTTTGGACAAATGGGAGAGCTCGGAAGAGAAGGAGTAACATTAGACTTTTGAAACCCAAATTTGTTTCTATTTTGAGTGGATTGTCAAGTTACCAGTGTAGTTCAAGAACAAAAAACCCCATAAATGTCTTTTATTATAAATTAGTAAATTAGCTTGGAATACCAGAGGAAAGTGGTTTGGTGAGCCTATGTGCGTCTCGGGAATCACAGCGCCGGATTTTAAAAATTAGCTCACATGCACCTGTATATAATAATTTGCAAATACGAAAGAAAAAATACAACAGAATAACATATACCTAACACATAAATCTGCACAACTTGTGCCTTAGCACTGCTGATATTAATCCTTCATGATACACGCTACCTGGGTAATTGCAAATAATTTGCAACAAGCAAACTCAAGTGACTAGGGTAACTTCCTATAAAACGTCTTCCAGAGGAAAAGGCTCCATAATGTCGGGCCCACTGGGACAGGGGTACTCGGTCCCGGACCGGTCGGCTGCTAGGGAATTCACGGGTGGTTCTGGTCCAGACCGTGTCCCTGGCTCGACAATAGAAGGGGGATTTTACAGGGGATTGTCAGTCATAACGCCACCACTCAGCCCAGTCTCCAGCAGTCCTCAAGTGTGAGGCTCTACCAGGCTCCTTCTCTCTGCGTCTTTTAGTATCATAGGAGGGCTACTCCACCTGCAGTTGGTCGCTTCAGCTGTAAGTCTAGGGCCCGGGTATCACCGTCCCTCTCTGTCCTCTCACACTCCTGGGGATCTGGTTCCGGATAGGCTTTCTCTCTCCTCCGGCTCACCCTGGCTCGGTACAGATTCTGCGCTCCTTACACCTTCACTCTACCAGGACATGTGTGTCTTTCTTCCTGCTCAGCTTAGCTCAACCTTCTGCTGTCTCTTTGGCCTGTGCCGTGTTCCTCAGCCTGCTGCTGATCTGTGTCTTTGGCCTACTGACTCCTTCCTCCTCCCTCTATCACTATTTCTACTGTCAAGTCACCTGACTACGTGTGTGCCCAACCCACTCCTCTAAATCCACCACTCCTCGCTTGCCTAGAGTCTCCAATCTCAGGGTTGGATGCTGCCATCTACTGCACGTGGGTTATGTGGGCTGTGAGGGTGTTGTTGTGCAACAGTCGTCCTACCTGCCTGGCTGCAGTTCCCTTTTGTGGCCTCCTGAACGCAGGGGCGCCACACTCTCCCGGAGTTAACTAGCGCGTCCCCGCGCTGCCCGTCATGGATCCCCCTGAAAACATTTTATTTTTCATAACAACATTAAACATTAAGTATACTTGGTTCTTCCCATCCGGGAGGTTCGGTTCTTCTTAAACGTTACTTAATTTAACTATATACAGTTACATGGGTATATTCTCATCTCTACCCTTCTGGACCTCTGCCGGGTCTAATGCTACAACGCATTTACTTTTCTTTTTCTATAAAACACATTATCAACACTACTTTATATCAAAAGTATAAAAACATTCTTCTCCAAAAAGTGCAAAAATTCTCAAGATTCTCAAAAAGTCAAAAAGCAGTTCAAAGTGCAAAGTTCACGATTCAAAATTCAAACAGTCACTTGCACTACTTCTCATGTGCACACTGGTCTTAAAACCAAAGGGGAGCACACTAAGCTGCTCAACTATATACAAAGGAAGTTCGTATCAAGTCATTGTCCTTGTTCTCTATTGTTCATGATACACAAAAGACAAACAGGGGAATGCTAACATTCATTCAGGTATGGGATGGGGACAATAAGGAATACACCGCATTCACACTTACAGTTTTATTATTATTTATTTATATAGCGCCATTAGGTTCCATGGCGCTTTACATGAGGATGAGGGAGACAAGAACAAGTACACTAAATCTATGCGATCAGGACGTACAGATACAGGAGGGGCAGGGACCCTGTCCACGAGGGCTCACAGTCTATGAGGGGTGGGTTAGGATACAGTAGGATGGGGGAATGTCAGGTATGGGGCGTTCGCCTGGGTCTCATGGCAGGTTGTAGGCTTGACGGAACAAGTGAGTCTTCAGGTGACACTTGAAGCTACTCAGGGTAGGAGAGTGTCTGACGTGTTCGGGTAGGGAGTTCCAGAGTAAGGCAGATGCCCGGGAGAAGTCCTGGACTCGGATGTGCGAAGAGGTGATGAGGGGGGAGCAGAGGAGGAGTTCTTGGGAGGAGCGGAGGTTGCGTGAGGGTAGGTATCGGGAGACCAGGTCGAAGATATATGGTGGGGCCAGGTTGTGTATGGCTTTGTACGCCATGATTAGTGTTTTGAATTGGGATCTCTTGGAGACGTGGAGCCAGTGAAGGGCTTGGCAGAGGGGGGAGACAGGGGAGTAGCGGGAGGACATATAGATGAGTCGGGCAGCGGAGTTGAGGATAGACTGGAGAGGTGTGAGAGAGTTAGCCGGGAGGCCATTGAGAAGGAGGTTGCAGTAGTCAAGGCGGGAGATGATAAGATCATGGATGAGTGTTTTAGCGGTGTCGTGGGTGAGGAAGGAGCGGATCCGTGAGATGTTCTTGAGCTGGAGCCGGAGGGATGTGGTGAGGGCCTCGATGTGGGGTTTGAAGGATAGGGAGGAGTCAAGGATTATCCCAAGGCACTTGGCTTGGGGGACTGGGGAGAGGGCGCAGTCGTTGACGCAGATGGATAGGTTGGGAGGTGGGGTGGAATTTCTTGGGGGAAGACTATGAATTCAGTTTTGTCCATGTTGAGTTTAAGGAAGCGAGCAGAGAAGAAGGATGAGATGGCGGAACTGCATTGAGGGATTTTCGAGAGTAGGGAGGTGATGTCAGGGCCGGACAGGTAGATTTGGGTGTCATCGTCGTAGAGGTGGTACTGGAGGCCATGGGACTCGATGAGTTGCCCTAGGCCGAGAGTGTAAATGGAGAAAAGTAGGGGTCCCAGGACCGAACCTTGGGGGACTCCGACAGAAAGGGGGTAGGGTGAGGAGGAGGTGTGGGAGTGGGAGACGCTGAAGGTCCGGTCCGGTCCGGTCTTCTACTGCTGGATATAGGACCCGAGTTTCACTCCTCCTTTCCTTCTGGCATAGTCTTCCATGGGAGTATCTGTGGTCCTCTCCTCTTTGGGAACAACTCAAGGTCTTGCAGTGCTTGGATCAGCAAATAACTCTCCGGAGTTTGAGTGGCTGCATATGCTGTAGATTTTACTGGAACAGTCTCGATAATACTTGTAGGACCCGTGTCAGCGATTGGGTCCGGTGGTACTACTGGATTAGTTTCTTCTAATGCAGGCATGTCATCCTCTGTTGCACTTAAACATAGACTCTGTATTCTAATACCGTACGGGCCTCTTGCTCCTTGTACAATAATATAGGAGACCCACTCTCCAACTTGCACTTCCCTGTCCGGTGTTTCTCTGGAAGGTGCGATTCCACATCACAGCGATTAATGAATATGTCACAGTCTATTCCAGCCTCTCGAGCAAAGGCATATCCTTCTGCATGTTTAATCTTAACAATTTTGCCTTCATGCCTCTGTGATCTATTAATGCTCACGTCTCGTCTGGCAACAGCTTTTAAATATTGCATACGTGCGATCATCTCCCGCTTCTTTTCTAGCCTTTCCAACTCTTCTTTTTCCCATCTTCTGCCACATCTTTTCAGGTATTCATCCCTAGTTACAATTTCTACTGGGATCTCCTAAGAAGCCCATTTTTTAATTTGTCAATTCTTTTTCTATGATCATGACTTCTTGTTGACAAAAGCAGCACCTCCTACCCTTATTGGGATAATTAATTCTCAGTGGTGCACCTTGGTCTTTTGCAATTATATACATATGTGGGCTGACCACGGTTCTTGAGTGTGCACACCTAGGACGAGTTGTGATTTTGTTCAGATATCTTTTCCTTATTAATGTGTGCTCATGGCCTCCTCATGGGAAACCAGGGAGTTGGCATGGCAAGCTGAGTCGAGTAAAATATTTGGGGCATCTGGTGATGATGGTAACATAGATAACGATGACTTTAGCACATTGTCCAGAGAAATTGAAAGTAACCACAAATTAGCTACACGAGTTTGGTGGAACATCAGGTGTTTAGAGGAGTATCTCAAATTGTCCATTGTACCAAGAGGTTTGAGAGTACAAATTTTTCCCGCTTGGGAAATATTTAAAAATCAATGGGAACAAGGCTTGATGCAATGTTCACGTATAATCATTAATATGCTTATTGATCACGATAGGAGTTTACTGACATCTACTAAACTCAAAACACGGCCCTAGAGGAGAAACTTGTGGACTATGACACCGATAGTTTGGTTACACCTTTCTTAAAACGTATGAAAGCCAGCATTGATAAATATGAGAAGGAAATAATAGAGGGAAAGCGGAAGAAATTTTTACGCGACAAAACCGATTTTCTGGAATTAGCATTTAGATGAACACAGAGGTAATGGACGACCTCGCGTGGCTAAACCACCGCAAAACCAGCTCAAAACTGCTCCAATTTTCCCCCCAAGGACACTCCTAAGTCGGTTCCAAATACTAACACAGACACAGAACCATCAAGTGATAGTGATTTTTTAGGACAAAGAGAAAGCGATTCCGAGGAAGAACCAGGCGGGGCGGCCGGAGGGCCCGTGGAGGGCACAGGCCCTATACAACCCAAACGTCCGAAGGGGTAACCCCGAGGACGATACCCACGCTACTAACAGACTTACCGGACAACGACAGTAATGAGGGATCGTTACAAGTTACACATCCAGTACTTTACAGATCATTAACTTATCTGTTCGTACACTAACTTCAGAAGAGACATCGGTCCTAAAAAGGGGATTAACATTCTCCCCAGAACATAGGGCTGATAAATTTACCATCATAAAGGATGTTTACCTGTTGTGAGGCACCGCCGGCATGATCCGCATGGCCGGGGTACATCACATGTAGGATCAGAGGATGATCCTGTGCACACTGGCCGGTTTTCCTGTGATGATAATACTGTGTGAACCAACCTGAACACAATGAGGTTTCATGAGACTAATGAGCGGCAGTGAGAGTGGGATGAGATCGAGGAGTCCATGAGGAATAGGATGTAATAAGTGAGTGCTGATAACCCGGAACACAGGGAGTTAACCTGAGCTGTGTGACAGGCTGATTACAAGCAGCTGAGGGGGTGTGTCCATGTGGGAGTGGCTGGCACGATAAGAGGCCGGCCACCTGAGTGATTGAGAGAAATGCTGGAAGCTCAGATAGATGCTGGAAGCTGAGACCAGCCTGAGAGCTGAGCAGAGCCAGTCTGTGTGAGGGACTGGTGACTGCAAGTACATGCCGCCATGATTGAGATGGTGAAGGGAGCATGCTAGCTCCATGCCGGTGCCGAGGGCCGGGGTCGTGAGCACCTGGTGGGGAAGCCGTGGCTGAACCCGGTGGAGACTGGTCCGGGCGTGGAGGGAACCACGTCCGGGAAAGGAGCCTTGGGGGACGCTTGGTGGACCCGTTATACAGGTAGCGAGACCCGGATCCGTGCCCGGTAAGACAGCGGTTCCCGTGTAACGGAGTGAGCCGTGTGTGAGCAATGCCAGGCGGGCATAGACCGCCTTTGGGTCCGAGTCAGAGTACTCAGTTAAGGGACCCGAGGAACTATGTGTATGAGGGCGTAAGTAATGGCCCTGAATGAGAGATGATGACCTATGTAAGACCCATGTATAATAATGTGGAGAGACAGTGACCCAGCTGGTATGGATGATGTTGGAGGCGTTCCGTCCTTGGGACGAGAGGGAGGCTTGCCCTGCTGCTTGCAGAGGGTACCTGATCCCTCAACCACGACCTCTAATGGTGTGGGTGTGCCTGTGGTGCCAGAGACAGGGGTAATAGGGCTCCTAGTAGGTAACGGATGTAGAGGTTCCCGTGCACTATGGTTTGCCAGTCCCTGTAATGGGCCATGGAGGGGCCACAGTCCATGGATGTGGGCTGTGAGCAGGTGTGTGATCCATGGACGTTTGAATGATGGATCACATACGGTGTGTAAGGTCCCGGTCAGGCAGGATTCCTGACTACGGGTGAATGTATATCATCATGCTGGGGTGACTAAAGCCAGGCGGCAGGTACCGCCATTGGGACCCACAGGGCCCGTTGAGGCGTATGTAACGAAGGTCAGAAGCAGGGGTTAGAAGGGCTCCCGTACTGGGTAACGCGTGGTTAGGCCTGAGGCCGCAGCCACGGGTTACTAGGGTTTGCCAATCCCTGTTATGAACCCGGAAGGGTCATCATCGAAGTATATCAAATGTATTTATTATAAAGGTACTGTAAGATGTGTAAGTAGGCTGGAGGCCGTAGCCACCACGGGAGCTGTTAGTAGAGCTCCAATGGGGACAGAGTCATGGTTACAGGTCCCGGGTTACTGTGAATGTATATGTGCAATGTTTTATGTAATGTATGATGTGTTTATGTAAAGTGTTTATATGCAATGTGATATGTGTCAAACATGCTACCCGGGTTATGTTGTTAATATGTGAAAATAAACGGGTAGACATTGGTTAAACCTATAAACACGTGTTCTTGTCGTTTTGCAAGCGGGTTCCCCGGTTGCTGCCTCACACTGTTTTGTCGTAAACTTGTACTTTCTGCTATCCACAGAAATCCTACAGTATTGGAGAATCCGGCTCTTATTGAACAAAGGACATTACAAGATATGTTGGCTTTATTGGAGGAAGAGTCCTCGGATGCAGGTAGGCGTCCTTGTCCATTGAGAAATAAGTCCTCTACGGCACCACCTTTATCTCTGTTCCCCTCGGTCCAAACCTTTTTTGACTTAGTAAAAAGAGACATCTCACAATTACCGGACCAACATGGTTGGGGTGGAAATTTGAGTATCAAAGAAAAAAAGGCACTTCTTGAATAAAAAAATGATTCCACCATCATTATCAAAGAGGCAGACTAGGGAGGGAACGTGGTCATTTGGCCATGGGAGATGTATGTGGAGGAGGCTAGGAGACAACTGGGTGACAGCAAATTCTACTCTAAGTTACCCTCGGATCCCACCACCTTTTTCCAAAGAAAATTTGCAGGGTTTTTGGACGCAGGTTTAAGATGTGGGGCTATTACCAAAAGGGAGAAGGACTTTTTGTGGATTGAAGAACCTGTTATACCCACTTTGTATTTTCTTCCGAAGGTCCACAAAAGCCTTGTCCGACCGCCAGGGAGGCCAATCGTTTCCTGTATTGGGAGTATCTGCGAGAAGGTTGGTTCCTACATAGATTATTATTTACAGCCCTTGGCACAAGAATTGACTTCGTATATCCAGGATTCTACGGACTTCATAAAAAAAACAAGGATGCTTCGGATTCCCACAGGTAATCTGATTGTCACATGCGACGTGGAATCACTGTACACGAAAATCACACACAATCATGGAATAGAAGCAGTTACTTATTTCTTGGACAAAAAAACAAACAGTGATCGACTTCACGATTCTTTTCTCATAGATTTACTTGGCTTCTTATTGTCACATAGCTACTTCACATTTGATAGAAGTTACTTCAGACAGATCTCTGGAGTGGCTATGGGGGCCAAGTGCGCACCAGCCTTTGCAAATTTATTTTTGGGCTGGTGGGAGGAGCGGGTTGTGTATAAAATGCCGGCTTACAGATCACATGTCCATGGATGGTATAGGTACATCGATGATGTCGTGTTTCTATGGAGTGGGGATGAAGAATCATGTAGATCATTCTTGGATGAATTGAATTCCAACTTGTTAAATATTTTTTTAACTTTTGATTCATCTCCCACAGAAGCCACTTTTTTGGACCTAAGAATTACTATCAAGGACGAACGACTGTATACAAATCTATATAGGAAACCCTCGGCAATGAATAGTCTCTTGCACTATACAAGTTTCCATCCCAATCATGTGAAGAGAAGTGTACCGATAGGCCAATTTCTGAGAGTCCGACGGAATTGTGCGGATGATGTTGACTTCCAGACCCAAGCAAGAGCCTTAAACGAGAGATTCTCATGTCATTTCAAATGCCTTTAGGAGAGCCAAGTCAAGCACACAGGAAGCGTTATTGCAACATCGCATCAAACCTGTGGACCACAGGCCAAGGATCATTATGGATTACCATAATCAGTGGAACAAGGTCAGTAATATCCTACAGAATCATTGGGATATCTTATCTATAGACCCTAATATTGGACTAGACATTGGGACGAGGCCGATGATAACAGCGAGACGGGCACCTACTTTGAGAGACACATTGGTACGGAGCCATTTCAGGAGACCTACTTATAATCTGGGACGTGGCTTGAAATTAAAGGGCTCATTCCCGTGTGGCTCCTGCAGTGTATGCCCTCTCATGAACCCAACCAGAGATAGCTTTGTGAATCCAGGAGATAACAGGAGACATCATTTAAAACACTATATCAATTGCAGAACAAAATTTGTTGTTTATGCAATTATATGCCCTTGCAATAAGGTGTACGTTGGGATGACTGGGCAGGCATTGCGGAAGCGTATACAGAAACACGTATCCACTATCCATTTGGCTGCAGACCATCTTGATAAAGGAATCATGTTAACTTCTGTGGCTTCACATTATCTGTCACATCATCAGGGCCGGTCTACGGGAAGTAGAGTAGTCGGTTTAGAGAGGCTCACTGACAACATCAGGGGAGGAGACAGGAGGAAACCCCTCTTGAGACTTGAGTCGAGGTGGATTTTCACCCTCGATTCGATTTCCCCTCGAGGAATCAACAAGGAACTCCTCTTCTCCGGTTTCCTGGGGGTTTAAGGATATATGATTTCATTCCTTTCTCCTTTTCTTCCCTACTTATTCCTTTTCTTAATTCAATTATTTATGCCTTTTCTTATTTAGGTCTCTATACGGGATGGTCATCCACTCATCGTAACAGGATCCATGGCTGGACTCCAAAATCATATTCATCTCAGCAATATTTGCCGTTGGGTCACGAGAGATTTTCATCTTCAATGTTTGGAATATACCAACTACCAGAGAAATCGATCTATTTGGACTGTGAACGACGTGGATTACTTCCTTCTGTGTTCTGTTCTTTGTCTGGTTTTCTCTATTTTTTTATGTATATATGGTCCTATCCATCCATAACACCTCCGGTAGTGAGATATTTTAGATTTTCTCGTTTGCCGGGTTCTACCAACCTCTAGGCTTGGATTGCTTCTGTGATCCTCTAGGCACATAACTTTCAGCTTTGGGACAATTTATTATACCCAGTCCTTCCCTGGTTATGTATGATTGCTTGCCATATATATGCATTTGACGTGGGACATTGGTGCGGTCTCAGGCATTTATATATGTTTCTTTGTTTTTTCTTAAAACTCCTGGCATATTAAATTTCCTGTACCATATTAAGATCTGTGCCATTTCTAATGGGTATGGAGGGTAGATGCCCTGATGAAGTGATAACTGAAATCACGAAACCGGTAGGCAAATTACCCATTAAACAGAGTTTTATACATCACTCTGTTTGTCTTCACTGGAGGTCAGCGCGGTGGATCTATGAAACCCAGCACTTTCTGTTAACCCTTTGGATATATATTTTGGCACAGGCTGTCCTGATTTGTTGCCATTGGGGCACAAATCAATCTGTTTCATACCTACAGCTATGCACTTTTTCTTAACTTTTTCATGGATTAGCATTTAATGTCATTTCTTGTTTTCATATTGAATTTATTCTGACTGTTCTTGAAATGACTTGGAATTTTGTTCACTATGGATATTGTGCATTTGGTTTGTTGTATTGTAGAAACACTTGATACGTGCATCTATTTTTGATATTGCAGGGGCCCAATTTCCTTATGGACTGTGGTCTTTTGATGTTTTTAATTGTTTTTACATTCTTGTGTTTTGTCCTTAAATAAAATCCTTACTCATTTTTCTATATTTTGTGGTGGTGTGCTGCTATTTAATTTGTCAATTCTTTTTCTATGATCATGACTTCTTGTTGACAAAAGCAGCACCTCCTACCCTTATTGGGATAATTAATTCTCAGTGGTGCACCTTGGTCTTTTGCAATTAAGAAACCCATCATGTCATCATTTGCCTTGTCTCGCTCCCACCAGCAGCAGAGCTGCTCCCCTCTCACCTCTAGTGTCGCAGGTGCTGGGATCAAGGGCTGCGGTAACGGCAGATAACCCTCCGGTAAGGCTCCTAGTGGTTCGGCTTCCTTCCTTGCAGGGCGCGGTGCAGCTTTCGGGATAGACAGGTCCACCAGAGTCGCGGTACGGCATCCACCCTCGCCTCTCCACGCGATCACGGGTGTCTTCAACCCAGCCGGGTTGCATAGATACAGTCTGATAGGTTTGCTGGTGATCCACACTGATCTGGATCCGGGTACGTTGTTCATGGATACGGGTCATCTGCTGGGGCAGCAGTCGCAATATACCCCTCCGGGTATCTCGGACATATGGACACTCTCCGCCGCCTTCCGCCATCTCGCTGCGGTCACACAGGGTCTCTCCCTGGCCGGGTTCCTCCACCGGGTCACTCTGTGGGCCCTCTGGGATCACTTGTGGTCTTCCGGGTGCAGCACTATCTTTGGCGTCCTCTGCTTCCGTCCTCGTGTCTCGTAATGGCGACTGCTTCTCTTCCGGTTGCTCGTTCCGCCCCCTCCTGATGACAATTTCCTTCTTGGTTCCCGCCAGCTTCTCATAGGTAGGAGGGTCTAGGGGCAGAGGCTCTTCTTTCAGAGCGACAGCTGGCTCTCCTGGAGTTAAGGGGAGCCAGGGCGGGTCCTTCTCTTCGCGCCTTGGACCGGGCCGGCCCACGGTGGGAGTTTTGGGAACGCCTCCCCTGCACATGGCGCTAAGCTTCTATGGTCGCCATTAAGGTCAGATTTTGGCAGGAAAAGTCCAGAATACGTTCTTTAGGCGCACGGGGTCCAATTCTTTTGGACCAGGTAGATCCTGTTCGTGACGCCAGGTTGTCAGGCCCACTGGGACAGGGGTACTCGGTACCGGACCGGTCGGCTGCTAGGGAAGTCACGGGTGGTCCTGGTCCGGACCGTGTCCCTGGCTCGACAATAGAAGGGGGATATTTACAGGGGATTGTCAGTCGTGACACCACCCACTATATGCGGCCAGTGATGGGGCCGCCGCTGCTGCAGAACCTCCGGGGATGATGGAATAGCACCCCACCTCCCAACCTATCCATCTGCATCAACGACTGCGCCCTCTCCCCAGTCCCCCAAGCCAAGTGCCTCGGGTAATCCTTGACTCCTCCCTATCCTTCAAACCCCACATCGAGGCCCTCACCACATCCCTCCGGCTCCAGCTCAAGAACATCTCACGGATCCGCTCCTTCCTCACCCACGACACCGCTAAAACACTCATCCATGCTCTTATCATCTCCCGCCTTGACTACTGCAACCTCCTTCTCAATGGCCTCCCGGCTAACTCCCTCACACCTCTCCAGTCTATCCTCAACTCCGCTGCCCGACTCATCTATATGTCCTCCCGCTACTCCCCTGTCTCCCCCCTCTGCCAAGCCCTTCACTGGCTCCCCGTCTCCAAGAGATCCCAATTCAAAACACTAACCATGACCTACAAAGCCATACACAACCTGGCCCCACCATACATCTCCGACCTGGTCTCCCGATACCTACCCTCACGCAACCTCCGCTCCTCCCAAGAACTCCTCCTCTGCTCCCCCCTCATCACCTCTTCACACAACCGAATCCAGGACTTCTCCCGGGCATCTGCCTTACTCTGGAACTCCCTACCCGAACACGTCAGACACTCTCCTACCCTGAGTAACTTCAAGTGTCACCTGAAGACTCACCTGTTCCGTCAAGCCTACAACCTGCCATGAGACCCAGGAGACCGCCCCATACCTGACATTCCCCCATCCTACTGTATCCTTACCCACCCCTCATAGACTGTGAGCCCTCGTGGACAGGGTCCCTGCCCCTCCTGTACCTGTACGTCCTGATCGCCTAGATTTAGTGTACTTGTTCTTGTCTCCCTCATCCTCATGTAAAGCGCCATGGAACCCAATGGCGCTATATAAATAAATAATAATAATAATAATAATAGATGGGATAGTTCCAGTGGGTAGAGCTGTGTTCCCCGGGGCAGTAAGAGTTAAAGTCTATTGTGGAGTGTGCAATACACTTACTATGCAGACGCTGCAGGAATCCTTCCTCTGCGCTGGAGCTGACAGGCTGTGGCTCTGCAGGTGGGGATTTGCTGTAATCCTGTACGGAGGGAATAGCATTCATGCAGAGACAAGGGAAGCAGATTCAGGGTTTTCTGTGTTTACTCTCAAAGCTTTGCAATACAGCTCACAGTTGGGTACAGTTCTTACAAGTCTCAGTTCAGTTCAGTACACGGGCTCACTCTCCCCTCCGGGGTTCCCTTAACCTCTGCAGCCAGGTCTCTCTCTCTGTGACCCCTCACACTGTCTCTGTGTCCTTTCCGGGCTATTTACGTTCTGTGTACACTTGGTGGGTGTCTCCGGACAGTATGGCGGTGACTCGGGCCCCTTTGGGTCCTCCTGGTCGTCACTGAGGGTCCCTACCCCAAAGGACAGGCAGCTAATGTGTAGCTATGGTCCCCCGTCGTATTGTTTGGGGATTCCGGGTAAAACTACGGTCCCCTCTAGAGCCGACACTCTACTCAGCCCAGCCTCCAGCAGTCCTCAAGTGTGAGGCTCTACCAGGCTCCTTCTCTCTGCGTCTTTCAGTATCATAGGAGGGCTACTCCGCTTGCAGTCGGTCGCTTCAGCTGTAAGTCTAAGGCCTGGGTATCACCGTCCCTCTCTGTCCTCTCACACTCCTGGGGATCTGGCTCCGGATAGGCTTTCTCTCTCCTCCGGCTCACCCTGGCTCGGTACAGATTCTGCGCTCCTTACACCTTCACTCTTCCAGGACGTGTGTGTCTTTCTTCCTGCTCAGCTTAGCTCAATCTTCTGCTGACTCTTTGGCCTTTGCCGTGTTCCTCAGCCTGCTGCTGATATGTGTCTTTGCTGCTCGGCACCCTCTGGCCTACTGACTCCTTCCTCCTCCCCCTATCACTATTTCTACTGTCAAGTCACCTGACTACACGTGTGCCCAACCCACTCCTCTAAATCCACCACCCTTCGCTTGCCTAAAGTCTCCAATCTCAGGGCTGGATGCTGCCATCTACTGCACGTGGGTTATGTGGGCTGTGAGAGGGTTGTTGTGCAACAGTCATCCTACCTGCCTGGCTGCAGTTCCCTTTTGTGGCCTCCTGAACGCAGGGGCGCCACAATAACATCCCTGACCAATGGTCCTGTATCAATCAAGCAGTGTTCCATTCTATAGGCATTTTCATTTGTTGCTGTGCTGGAGAAATAATTTCATCTAGCAAGATCTTCCACTTATTCAGTAGATCCTCTGCTTGCAAAGGAGAGTTGCAGACCACATTTTCCCCCTTCTTAATTATCAGCAGCTTGACAAGAAATCCCCATCTATAAGGGATCCCTGAGTCTCTCAAAATCTTTATAAAGGGGCAAACTTTCTGCGCCTTGCAAGTGTGGCTGCAGATAAATCTGGAAAGATGGCAATCCGTTGGTATGGGGAGGGCGGCTCAGGTTTCTCCCTATTAAGACGGAGAAGGCTCTCTTTCAGCTCTCTTTTGTTTTAAAAAATGAAAAATTTTGTCAGAGTGTCCCTAGGGAGGGACAGGTTCAAGGATCTGGACTTAGGGACCCCATGGATATGTACCACAATAAGTTCTGATTCTGTAGCCTTAAGCATTATATCTTGCAGCAGTTTGTGAAACACTCTCTGAGCTGGGACTTTATTTCCACAGTTTCTGTGATCCTTGTGATACTTAAATTATTCCGGACGTATCTTACAGACCCCAGTTTGCTCTGAGCTTTTCCATTATGTCCTTAGTCTCCTGGTGCGCGTCTATTAGCGCATTATGTGAGGAGGTAAACTCCCTTCACATGTGCTGTGCGTTCCCCCAGCCCCCTTATCTCCTTCCTCAGTTTCCTCACCATCGTTTTCATGTCTGACTTCAGCTATGTGTGGAGTGTACCCAGGAGCTCCTGCATCATTCCTCTGGTCAGAGGCGCTTCCGTCATGTGCAAGGGAGCTCCCCATTGAAGTTCTTTTGGAGCCTGCCGGGGAGCAAGGTGATGCGTCTCTCCTGGTGGAAGAGGAGCGGACCGGGCCCTGAGGGAAAAACTTTGTGAGTTTTGCAGGGGAGGCCATTTTCCTCAGACTGCCTTTTGTCATTTTCATACCTGGACACTGGTGTGGTGATCGGTCCTGTCTGGTGGTCATTTTTAGCCGCTTAGTGGAGCTTCTTGTAGGATCTAGGAAATTAAACAACTGGCACCATCCGTGGTCAGGGCACGCCCCAATTTCCATTTTTTTTTTAACTCACTTTTATGAATCTTTTTTGTATGTACTGAGAAACGAATATCATATTTTTTTACATTTTAGTGTTCAGAAATAAATCCAGTATGGCGGCAATGTGAATAATGGACACACACACAGGCCTATAATAATAGATGGGGCACCATTTTGTCTTCAGGGTAAAATTGATGGATTTCTAGGACCTATTCAAAGCTTTCATAGACATTGAGCTGCCAAACATGAAAATCCAGGAATTATCACTCACAACGGGCAGCATGGCCCTAAAAACACATTTGTGGGTTATAAAACTTGATGTTGTTAACAAAAATGTTGTCCCAGCATTGCTTTTATTGTAGCAGAAAAAATAAACTGTACTGGAGTGAAAGGCAAAATGTTCAAAATGTGGAGAAATATACAGCCAAGTATGTGGCAAGTCTGAGTTTATTCCAAAAATGAAAGAACACCAGCAGGGCTAGAAGGGCAGGTTTATCTTTCACAAGGACTTGCCATACAACATCTGTTAAGCTCCATCGATCCCTATATGACTGACCAAATGTGCCAATCGACATGGTACACAATAAATGGCTCGTATCTGACAAGGTAGGAACCGCTATGTGCACAAAACAACCAATCTGTTACAGGATTTTTAAAGTATTGTCTGGTACAGGAGGTTCAACAAGAACCAAGAGTGTATGAATACAGAAGATCCTCATTAGAGATCCTCCAAATGATTGTGCCCGTGACACCAATATAAATATGTAAGGAATATATGTGGCGCCCTTGCAGTCTGGTCATAACAAGGGGTACTGCCCACATTCCATGGATGTGGTATCCCTGTTCTCAGGGAAACAGGATGGTAACTCTGAGACACCTACCAAGCACCCAACAAACCCAGTCCCAAGGGATGGTGGGCGGACCCAATAGAGGGAGGGCTCACTCGGGACGGAGGTAAGAAAAGTGGAAGGTGGGAAGTTAGCGAGAGGCAGTTGTGAGGAAGTAGCGAGTGGAGAATGAGTAAGAAGAATGAGGACCCGGAGGACTCGAGCAGAGAGAGCTCATCCTAGGTCACGGAAAAACAGACTGCAAGTGAGTCAGACGGAGACCTAGGGGCATAGGCAGAGGCAGAGAGAACCACCCATGCACCCGAATTCAAGTTTGACCGGAGTCAGGCGGAAGGGCTAGTTGGGAACCAGGGGACCGGCCCTGAAGGTGGCGAGGAGCCTCCATATTCCAACCACAGGAGCGGAGGCCACGATATCTAGAGGAGCTGTGGCCAACACCCAACACATCTGCCGAGAAGGTAGCCATACTACTGTCAGGGGACTTGATACCGGTCGCCCGACAGGACCCATGGCTGCCGGATTGGGGCTCTGTGTGTGGAGGCATGAGCAGGAGAGAGGCAGACAGCACTGGGAGAGCAACCCATGAGAGAAAGAAACATAAAGAGGTGTCTTGGACGAGCTATCCCGGTACTTTGGGGACTATCTGGACTGAGACTTGGCAAGAACAGTGCCCGGCGGCATTGCTAAAGTGAACACTATGTAAACCTAGTATAGGACTCAAAAGCTGTATGTGAGATTGTTTATTTCCCCGCCTGCAGAGCCGCCAACTGATTAGCCAAGCAGGCCACAGAGAATCTGCCTCAATTGAGCCCTGTCCGTCTCCCCCAGCTGGAAGAATCCCCACGGCCCGCCATTGCCGCAGACCACACCGGTTGCCCTGGAGAACCGCTCCATCCGTGCGGAGCGATAACACCTGGCTGCGACTCCATCATCCCCAGAGGTCCCGCACTGCAGCGTTGGCCATCAATAGCCGAACATCACGGCGTCATGACAACAATCCGCAAAACCTTATAATGTAAGGATAGGCCTAGTGCTAACTATCAGGAACTGGCAATATAATGAAGGGATGCTGGTATTGAGTTGACCCTTATAGGGGATGGTTATTCAGTAACGTCAAATTAAAACCAATGTATAAAAAAAAGGATCAGCTTTAAGATATATATTAGATACCAATAGCTTTTTGTGAGCACTGCTCTATAGGCTTCTGATCTATACTATTCACCAAAGTTTGCCTCGGTTGTTCTTATATGCTATAGCTATTAGTATTTGCAGTCTTGCACATTGTGTTCCCTTTGGACTGGTTACCTGTTCTCTTTTTCACTGAATGTGGTACCTCCCTACTAGATAGGGATGTTCTGAGTTTGTCTCCTAACTTCTGACATGCACTCGTGTTCTTTTGACTATTGTCATTTTTTAATAAGTCAGGCGGACGCTCTTTGTTTTTAGTCTATTGTGTGTTTTTTGATGTGGGATGTCTATGTTCATCTCTCTTACACATCTGTATGTGAGTGGTAGTTTTTAATATTTACTAAAAGTTAGGTTTTATCTCACTTTTGTGATTTATCTATAGATGTAATGCTACTTCCATGTGATGAAGTGGAAGAAACTGAAGAGTTCCTAATGAGATGTTTATCCTGATTAGTTTTTTTTTTTTACTGCAATTAAAAGATTTTTTTTATTTTGTGTCACTGACATCCCGCAGGTATTTTTTCACCTTCATATTGCTGATGTTTCTTTCTAATTTTTTCCAGCCCTTTCTCAAGGTCTGCATAAAACTTCATCATATTGTCACCTTGAGCTTTTTGGTTTATGCTCAGTCTCTTTTTATTGTTGAACAAAAGAAATAATAAAACTAGTCAGTCATGTAGACATAGCCTATCTGCTCCACCAGTCTCAAATGCATTGCAAATAATGGTTTGTGGCCACTTATACTGCTCCTAACAGTTCCCCATCTCTTCAAGTTGACTATACCATCATTGTAAATAAGCACCTACAGTTGTGGCCAAAAGTATTGACACCCCTGCAATTCTGTCAGATAATACTCAGTTTCTTCCTGAAAATGATTGGAATCACAAATTCTTTGGTATTATTATCTTCATTTAATTTGTCTTCAATGAAAAAACACAAAAAGAATTGTTCTAAAGCCAAATTGGATATAATTCCACACCACACATAAAAAAGGAGGTGGACAAAAGTATTGCCACTGTTAGAGAAATGATGTGATGTAATTTGTGTAATTAACAGCACCTGTAACTTACCTGTGGCACCTAACAGGTGTTGGCAATAACTAAATCACACTTGCAGCCAGTTGACATGGACTAAAGTTGACTCAACCTCTGTCCTTCTGTGTACCACATTGAGCATGGAGAAAACAAAGAAGACCAAAGAACTGTCTGTGGACTTGAGAAACCAAATTGTGAGGAAGCATGAGCAATCTCAAGGCTACAAGTCCATCTCCAAAGACCTGAATGTTCCTGTTCTACCGTGCGCAGTGTCATCAAGACGTTTAAAGCCCATGGCACTGTGGCTAACCTCCCTAGATGTGGACGGAAAAGAAAAATTGACGAGAGATTTTAACGCAAGATTGTGCGGATGGTGGATAAAGAACCTCGACTAACATCCAAACAAGTTCAAGCTGCCCTGCAGTCCGAGGGTACAACAGTGTCAACCCGTACTATCTGTTGGCGTCTGAATGAAAAGGGACTGTATGGTAGGATACCCAGGAAGACCCCACTTCTTACCCCCAGACATAAAAAAGTCAGGCTGAAGTTTGCCAAAACTTACCTGAGAAAGCTAAAACGTTTTGGAAGAATGTTCTCTGGTCAGATGAGACAAAAGTAGAGCTTCTTGGGCAAAGGCAGCAACATAGAGTTTACAGGAGAAAAACAGAGGGATTAAAAAAAAGAACATGATCCCTACAGTCAAACATGGCGGAGGTTCCCTGATATTTTGGGGTTGCTTTGCTGCCTCTGGCACTGGACTGCTTAACCGTGTTCATGGCATTATAAAGTCTGAAGACTACCAACACATTTTTCAGCATAGTGTAGGACCCAGTGTGAGAAAGCTGGGTCTCCCTCAGAGGTCATGGGTCTTCCAGCAGGACAATGACCCAAAACACACTTCAAAAAACACTAGAAAATGGTTTGAGAGAAAGCACTGGAGACTTCTAAGGTGGCCAGCAATGAGTCCAGACCTGAATCCCATAGAACACCTGTGGAGAGATGTAAAAATGGCAGTTTGGAGAAGGCACCCATCAAATATCAGGGACCTGGAGCAGTTTGCCAAAGAAGAATGGTCTAAAATTCCAGCAGAGCATTGTAAGAAACTCATTGATGGTTACCGGAAGTGGTTGATCGCAGTTATTTTGGCTAAAGGTTGTGCAACCAAGTATTAGGCTGAGGGTGCCAATCCTTTTGTCTGGCCTATTTTTGGAGTTTTGTGTGAAATGATCAATGTTTTGCTTTTTGCTTCATTCTCTTTTGTGTTTTTTCATTGACGACAAATTAAATGAAGGTAATAATACCAAAGAATTTGTGATTGCAATCATTGTCAGGAAGAAACTGAGTATTATCTGACAGAATTGCAGGGGTGTCAATACTTTTGGCCACAACTGTATACTTTGTGTCACCCCCATCTCATTGTTAGATTGTAAGCTCTTATGAGTAGGGCTGTCATTATTTTGCTCTAATTATTGTATTGTATTATGCTTTGTACTATATTGTATTGTTTTTTGCATTGTATTGTATTTTGTAATAACTGTTTCTTATGATTATTTAAACATGAACTTTGAATTGTGAAGCGCTGCGGAACATGTTGGCGCTATATAAATAAAGATTATTATATTATTATTGTAAAACAGAGACTTGCATATTCAGGGTCATAGCATGTACAAGATCTGCATATAAACACTGTAAACAGGGTATAATTATTCAACTCAAAATACAAGCGTGACAATACATGACAAGCGTCTATGCATGCGAATAGCAGCCAGTATAAGATTTTCAAGTTTAGTAATGCCTCACACAAACAGTTGCAAATTATTGGTACTTTATCCTGAGGGACTATAGGATGAAGCAAGGGTTAAGGAATGGAAGTAAAATGTTAACAAGAAGGAGGAAGGGAAAGAAAAAGAAGTAAGGGAAAAGATCAGTATATAGAAAGGGAAGAAAAAACGAAATGATAATAACTATATTCCATTCCTGAGAAGGCGAGAGAAAAGAGGGCTGCACAATGACCAACCATCCAGGAACTCAGTTTTCAGATAAACAAGTCTGAGAACCTAGGAGAATCCTGGAAAAGATTCCATTAATTCCAAGTAGATATGAATTTATTTTTAAGGCCAGACAGCTCCTTCATTCTCAACCATCTCGTCATACCACTCTGAGATAAGTGGAACATAAGGGGTCTTCCAATATTGTGGAATGACCGCCCTAGCAGCTATCAGGCAAAATCGAAGGATGTCCATTTTGCAGGATAATAAAAAGGTTTCGTGTACACGCTGTACACTTCCTCAGGAGCAAAGTTACCAAAGTTACCAAGTTACCAGGTAACTTTGCTCCTGAGGAAGTGTACAGCGTGTACACGAAACGCGTAGAGTTTTATAGAATAAAGAAAGTTATGATTACTGCTTGGTCCTTGGATTAACTCCTTGTGAACTGGAACAGCGCGATCCTGAAAGCCGGACTTCTCTCCTTTCTACATATGCAATTCTAGTGACCGGCTGATTGCTGCAGTTCATCGGATCCTACCCATTTGTGCTTATGGTTGTTGTGTTCCACACAACTGAACCAGGTGAGTGGATCCATATCTGTGAAACGATTTTACCATTGGATAAGACCCTATTGTGCGCTTCTGTCTCCCCCTTTTTATTATCCTGCAAAATGGACATCCTTCGATTTTGCCTGATAGCTGCTAGGGCGGTCATTCCACAATATTGGAATTTTGCAGGATTTAAGAGAGACAGGGAGAATTATTAACAGTGCTACCTCCGGGCCACCCACCAATTTCCGGCCAGTAATGGTGTTATAGTTTTCAAAACGCCCTTGTCCAAAACCCATCAATGTTTTTGCAGCTCCAACAAATGTGTAGCGCGGGTACCAACCTAGGATCCACATCTCTATCAGGTTCTTGGAGCCAGGGAAAAAATTCTGTATAGTCTATTGGGCGTCAGGCACCACCTGGTCAGAATTTTATAGCTCTCGTCCTGTGCTGTACAGGTAGACCCAATTTTATGGATGAGGATGAAGCCTTTCTGCCACTCATCTACAGGGATAACCTTCCCTAATTCCCTCTTCCAGGCCTCCTGGAACCGGATTTTATGAGGGTGATTTCCTGTAATTAGCGTTCTGTACAAGACCAAGATTGCGTGTTCAGGGTGGGAGCCAAGGCTGAACAGTTATTCTAGTGGGGTAAATGTAAGCCTAATTGAGTGACCAGTATCCCCTGCAGTGAGAAAAGAGCGAAGTTGGTGGTACTGAAACCATCTGGGCCTATAGACGGCGACCGATCCTGCAACTCAGTGAAAGTCGGGACATTATTCTTCGATAAAATCTGACCAATGCGAGTGTCATCCTTGTTCTTTCAACACAGAAAGGATTGTCTGCCATAACTGGGTAGAAAAACTGGGTTGGAGAACAAGGGAGTAAGGGGACCCAATTCACCTCTGGCCGTGCCCTTATGTATTACCCCACTCCAAGTTTTAATGATGTCTGCAATGAGTTCAGATAGAGAGCCCATGGGTAAAGTCTCCCCAATAGAGATCCAGGGAAGGTGTTTGAGAGGTACGAGGATGCCGTCCTGTTCTATAGATGTCCATTGTTTCATTCCACTCCTAAACTGCCAGTCTAATAGGCGTGTAGCTACCGAGGCCTGGAAGTAAACTCTGAGGTTGGGGAGACCCATACCACCCAATAATTTCGATGCCGTAAGAATGTTTCATTTTATCCTCGGTTTTATTTTACCCCAGTCAAAGCGGGGCGGGTCAGTACAGGCTGTAGCCTATGAAAAGAAGCAAGGCAGGGGGATAAAAGAATAGTCTGAAATAAGTACAGGAAATGAGGCAATATGTCCATTTTTACTACATTTATCCTACCAAACTAGGACAACCGAAGCCCTTTGTAGTTAAGTAGGTCTCTTGCCGTTCGAACCTCCAGAGAATGGTAGTTGACAAAGACTACATTACTCAAATTTGCGGAGATAAGAACTCCCAGGTATTTAATTGCCTCGCTTCTCCACTTAAATGGAAAACTAGACTTTAAGTGTAAAACCTCCTGTTCGGAAAGAGAAACATCTAAGGCCTCAGACTTTGAGCCATTCATTTTAAAGTTACTAAGCAGACTGAACTTATCAAGTTTCCCCAAAATAGAAGGCAAAGAGATCCGGGGTTGAGATATATATATAACTAGCTGTAGTACCCGGCTACGCCCGGGTTAATAAATAACTGCTGATAGCTATCACAAAATAGAATTTGAATACGGTATGTCATATTAATCACCTGTAGGAAAATAGAAGTTGAGCTGTGATTGATTGCTATAGGCAGCCTAATAAATCTCCAGCCAACAGTAAACCCTCCCCCTGGCCGGGCAGTATATGTTACCTCACACATACACATAATAGACAGCTCATGTGACTGACATCTGCCTTAATTCCCTATATGGCACGTGTTGCACATTGGCTGTTTTTAATCAGATGTTTATGTTTGGAAAATAAAGATAGCACACGTATGAGGCGAGTTGTGTGAGGTGATTTGTGCACATCTGTGTCTGTCTGTGTGGTGTGTGTGTCCCTGGGGTGTGTATGTGTGTGTCCCTGTGGGATGGGGTCTGTGTGGTATGTGTCTCTGTTGTGTGTGTCCCTGTGGGGTGAGTGTATGTGCCCCTATAGGGTGTGTATGTGTGTGTCCCTGTGGGGGGGTCTGTGTGGTGTGTGTCTCTGTTGTGTGTGTCTCTTTGTGGTGTGTGTGTGTGTGTGTGTGTGTCTGTGGGGTGAGTGCATGTGTCCCTATAGGGTGTGTATGTGTGTGTCCCTGTGGGGGGTGCCTGTGGTGTGTGTGTGTACCTGTGTTGTGTGTGTCTCTTTGTGGTGTGTGTGTGTGTCCCTGTGGGGTGAGTGCATGTGTCCCTATAGGGTGTGTATGTGTGTGTCCCTGTGGGGGGGTGCCTGTGGTGTGTGTGTGTATCTGTGTTGTGTGTGTCTCTTTGTGGTGTGTGTGTGTGCGTCCCTGAGGGGTGAGTGCATGTGTCCCTATAGGGTGTGTATGTGTGTGTCCCTGTGGGGGGGTCTGTGTGGTGTGTGTGTGTCTCTTCGTGGTGTGTGTGTCCCTGTGGGGTGAGTGCATGTGTCCCTATAGGGTGGCTATGTGTGTGTGTCCCTGTGGGGGGGGTCTGTGTGGTGTGTGTCTGTGTTATGTGTGTCTCTTTGTGGTGTGTGTGTCCCTGTGGGTTGAGTGCATGTGTCGCTATAGAGTGTGTGTGTGTCCCCTTGGGGGTGTGTGTGTCTCTGTGTTGTGTGTGTCTATTTGTGGTGTGTGTTTGTTCGGGTGCGTGGTGAGTATCCAATATTGGGGCTGCACTTTAGCGACTATACACTTGCTGTTACTCTTTGTGTGCGTGTGGTGTATATACATGTCCCTGTGTGTGGTGAATATCTCATCTTGGGGCCCCACCTTAGTGACTATATGCTGGAATGTGCTGTTACTCTTTGGCGCTATCATTAAGCCCCTCTCATTCACAACTGTCAACTGGTAACTGTCACTTTTTCCCCATTATGTCGATAGGGACAAAATTTTTTGGTGAATTGGAATGCGCGGGGTTAAAATTTTGCCTCACAACATAGCCTATGACGCTCCCGGGGTCCAGACGTGTGACTGTGCAAAATTTTGTCTCTATAGCTGACAGCTGTAGATTTTCCTCCCACACGTTTCCTTTCCCTTTTTTCCCATTATGTAGATAGGGGCAAAATTGTTTGGTGAACTGGAACGCGCAGGGTTAAAATTTCGCCTCACAACATAGCCTATGACGCTCTCGGGGTCCAGATGTGTGACTCAAAATTTTGCGGCTGTAGCTGCGACGGCGTAGATGCCAATCCCGGATATACACACACACATACACACATACATACATTCAGCTTTATATATTAGATAGCTGTAGTACCCGGCTACGCCCGGGTTAATAAATAACTGCTGTTAGCTATAACAAAATAGAATTTGAATATGTCATATTAATGACCTGTAGGAAAATAGAAGCTGAGCTGTAATTGATTGCTATAGGCAGCCTAATAAATCTCCAGCCAACAGTAAACCCTCCCCCTGGCCGGGCAGTATATGTTACCTCACACATACACATAATAGACAGCTCATGTGACTGACATCTGCCTTAATTCCCTATATGGCACATGTGTTGCACATTGGCTGTTTTTAATCAGATGTTTATGTTTGGAAAATAAAGATAGCACACGTATGAGGCGAGTTGTGTGAGGTGATTTGTGCACATCTGTGTCTGTCTGTGTGGTGTGTGTGTCCCTGGGGTGTGTATGTATATGTCCCTGTGGGATGGGGTCTGTGTGGTCTGCGGCTGTAGCTGCGACGGTGTAGATGCCAATCCCGGATATACACACATACACACACATATTCATACACACATTCAGCTTTATATATTAGATGGGAGGTCATCCGCATATAAGGCCTTCCTATATTGAGACTGTCCAATACAGATCCCATGAATGTTGTTGTTCCCCCTAATCGCACATGCGAGGTGTTCCATTACAATAACATACAGGAGAGGGGACAACCGACAACCCTGTCTACAGTCATGGCCAAAAGTTTTGAGAATGACACCAAAATTATATTTTCACATGATCTGCTGCCCTCTGGTTTTTATTTGTGTTTGTCTGATGTTTATATCACATACAGAAATATAATTGCAATCATATTATAAGTACCAAAAGGTTATATTGACAGTTAGAATGAGTTAATGCAACAAGTCAATATTTGCAGTGTTGACCCTTCTTCTTCAGGACCTCTGCAATTCTCCCTGGTATTCTCTCAATCAACTTCTGGACCAAATCCTGACTGATAGCAGTCCATTCTTGCATAATCAATGCTTGCATTTTGCCAGAATTTGTTGGTTTTTGTTTGTGCACCCGTCTCTTGACGATTGACCACAAGTTCTCAATGAGAATAAGATCTGGGGAGTTTCCAGGCCATGGACCCAAAATCTCTATGTTTTGTTCCCTGAGCCATTTAGTTATCACCTTTGCTTTATGGCAAGGTGCTCCATCATGCTGGAAAAGGCATTGTTGTGCGCCAAACTGCTCTTGAACGGTGGGGAGAAGTTGCTCTTGGAGGACATTCTGGTACCATTCTTTATTCATGGCTGTGTTTTTAGGCAAGACTGTGAGTGAGCCGATTCCCTTGGCTGAGAAGCAACCCCACACATGAATGGTTTCAGGATGCTTTACAGTTGGCATGAGATAAGACTGGTGGTAGCGCTCACCTCTTCTTCTCCGAATAAGCTGTTTCACAGATGTCCCAAACAATCGAAAAGGGGATTCATCAGAGAAAATGACTTTACCCCAGTCCTCAGCAGTCCACTCTCTGTACCTTTTGCAGAACATCAGTCAGTCCCTGATGTTTTTTCTGGAGAGAAGTGGCTTCTTTGCTGCCCTCCTTGAAACCAGGCCTTGCTCAAAGAGTCTCCGCTTCACAGTGCGTGCAAAAGCACTCACACCAGCCTGCTGCCATTCCTGAGCAAGCTCGGCACTGCTGGTAGTCCGATCCCGCAGCTGAAACAGTTTTAAGATACGGCCCTGGTGCTTGCTGGTCTTTCTTGGGTGCCCTGGAGCCTTTTTTACAACAATGGAAGCTCTCTCCTTGAAGTTCTTGATGATGCGATAGATTGTTGACTGAGGTGCAATCTTTCTAGCTGCGATACTCTTCCTGTTAGGCAATTTTTGTGCAGTGCAATAATGGCTGCACGTGTTTCTTTAGCGATAACCATGGTTAACTGAAGAGAAACAATGATACCAAGCACCAGCCTCCTTTTAAAGTGTCCAGTGGTGTCATTCTTACTTAATCATGACTGATTGTTTGCCAGCCCTGTCCTCATCAACACCCATACCTGTGTTAATGGAACAATCACTAAAACGATGTTAGCTGCTCCTTTTAAGGCAGGACTGCAATGATGTTAAAATGTGTTTTGGGGGTTAAAGTTCATTTTCTAGGCAAATATTGACTTAGCAAGTAATTGCTGTTAAGCTGATCACTCTTTATGACATTCTGGAGTATATGCAAATTGCCATTAGAAAAACTGAAGCAGTAGACTTTGTTCAAATTAATATTTGTATCATTCTCAAAACTATTGGCCATGACTGTAGTCCCATTCCGAATTGGGAAGGGTAATGAGAGAGCGCCGTTAACCCGAACCCTCGCTGAATGACCAAAGTAGAGCGACAAGACCCCTTGTAGAAATTTGGGACCCACCCCTATTCTGTTCAATGCCTCAGCCATAAAACCCCAGTGTCAAAGGCCTTTTCTGCATCAATGGACAGAAGACCAAGGGGGATTGATTTAGCCTTAGCTTTGGATGTTAAAAGCAAAGTCTTGATGGTTATCACTCGCCTCACGGCCTTTGAAAAAGCCTATCTGGTCCGAATGGATGACTGAAGGAAGGAGGGGAGCTAATCTATCCGCCAGGATCTTTGAGAAGAGCTTGATGTCTATGTTTAGCAACAATATCGGCCTATAGCTCGTGGCCGAAGAAAGATCCTTCCCAGCCTTTGGCAGGATGCTAATGTAGGCCTCTAAGGGTTGTGGAGGAAAAGCATGGCCCTCCGTCAACAAATTGAAGGATCTCCTCATTAGGGGGGGATAAATGAGAACTGAACAGCTTATAAAACACAGGGGTGAATCCGTCAGGATCGGGGCATTTACCAGAGGGGGTCGCTTTAATGGCTCAGTTCCTCCACTTCCAATGACTCCGCCAGTGAGCCCTCTAGCGGAGGGATTGGGTTTTCAGATATATAAGTTTGAACTTTACTCGTCAAGGCATCAGGAGGAAGGTCCGCATAATGTCCCTTAATGTTGTATAACTTCTCATAGAAGGCCCAAAACATCTCACAGATTTCCTCCGGTTTGTGCATGACCTCCCCCCACATCTGCGTCCAACACAGAGGACATATGTTGGGCCAGTTCGTGGATGGAACGTACGAGCCAGAATGCGACCGCACTTGATTTAAGATCCTGTCTCTTACCGAATAAATCATCCAAAGTGGCATGGTCTAGGGACTGTTGATGTAGTCCTTCTAGAGTATTTATCTGGCTAAGTTGGGAGTCTATTGTCTCAAGACTCTCCCTCTTGAGTCTCGAACCGTGCTCGATCAAAATCCCTCAAAAAACGCACTTCAAGGTCTCCCACTTGGTGAGTTTAGGAGTCGGGTCAAATCGATGGATTTGTATGAATGAGTCAATGGCTTCTTTTAGTTCTGAGCTACACAGTGTATCTTTAAGCAAATTATTGTTCAGCCTCTAAGTTCAGGGCAGCGGCGTAACTAGGTTTGACAGCGCCCGGGGCACAGATCCATTATTGCGCCCCCCACCCCCCAGAACAGGTGAGGACGGGGGGGGTGCTGTCAGTTTTCACCCCGCCACCCCTGCTGCACCCGTGGTCGAGGACCAGGAAGGGGGGGGGGGAGGGGTGTGTGCTTGCCTGCCGGTGTCAGCCCTGCCGCCCCTATTGTGCACCCATGGTTGCACATCACACGCTTCCTGCTTTACCTCACAATTCCGGGATGCTGCTGGAGTACAAAGATGGCCGCCGAGGCATGTCCGGTGGGCGGTACCATTGTTCCCGGCCGACAAGGGGTATTATAGTGCGGCGGGTGCAGACTCCTCCGGAAGTGTCGACCACACGGGCCCCACATACAATCTGTGCAGGGCACATGTGATATACACACGGGGCAAGGGGGGGGGTGCCGCCGGCGCCCCCCCGCTGAGTTGCGCCCGGGGCAAAAGGTCCGGCTGCCCCCCCTAGATACACCCCTGGTTCAGGGTACTACGAATAGAACCAGAAATTGTCAAGGAAAGAAACACTGGAGCATGATCTGACAGGACTATGTCCCCAATGTTAGCCAGTGGTTGCCAAGAGAGGGCCTTATGGCTCACCAGGAAGAGGACGATCCGGCTATATGACATCGACCAAACGTACAGCATGAAGACATCTCAACAAAGAGTGGATCTCACGCTGGCCTAGTGATCCCTGTCTTCTGGAAGTAGAGTCCATGGAAGAGTCAAATGTGAAAATAAAATAACCCCCAACAATTACAATCCCCCTGCAAAGCCTGATAAGCGGGATAGAATAGCCTTGCATGTCCAAATCTGGTGCCTGTTCTGGAGGTACCAATTTACTATAATTAGGACTGAACCCACAATCTCGATCTTAAACAAATAAAGCCCTTGATCCTATATGAGGGAGTCTAAGACCGTGTTGGCCAGATTTTTGGGCATGGCCAATGAGACCCCTTTACATCTGGAATCCAGTTGGTACTGTGCTACCAGGAGGTACAATCCTCCCTATGTATAGTGGCTAGAGCCTGTGACCTTTTCTGCGGAGTGTTAAAGCTCCGTACATTGAACAAGCTTAATTTCAGCGTCACCATATTCAGGAGACAACATTTCTAGAACAACTAGAGGCTTATAAGGAGTACAGCAATTAAGGAAAGATTAGAAAAATGGGGAAGAAGAGAGGGAAGAAAGAAGTTAAAGAAAAGGAAAACAAAGAAAAGAGAAAAAGAAAAAGAGGGAACAAGAGGAAGTGGGGGGAGAAGGGACGGTTAGCATCTATGTGAGGGGAGGAGATAAGACAGAAAGTGGAAGGGTGGGGGGATTTAGATAGGGAGAAGTGGGAAAATATTTGGAAACGAGGATTACTAGAGGGATAAAAGGAAGTGTAAAAAAGTACAACAGTGGTTATTACTGCTAGTCCTACTGGAAATGGGACATGACTCAATAGGATAGAAACAGCTACACCTGCCAGCAGAGTGTAGACCCCTGTGGAGATGTCCTTCCGCGGAGAGGTGTAACTCACCCCCCCACCCCCCTGGGTTCTGAACCACATTGCAAATGCAAATAATGATAAAACATTAATAAAGCCTTATGGGCTAATCTATACCATTAGGTAAGTGACTGATCCCTCTGGTACAGGTATGGGGAGCTTCAGCAAAGACTTTGACAAAAAAGGACCTACATGGTGCTGGCAGCAAAATAACATTGTCTGAAAGGTGGCTCTAATCTTTTTTTTCAGCGGATCCGTACAGGAAAAATTGGGCTGGAGCCAATAGAGACTAATTGAATTTGCAGCGGGATACCGTGATGTTGCGTCACTTCCGGTCGCAGGTCTCACAGGCAGACTTCGCGCATGCACACATTGCATGCTGTAGTCTGCCTGTGTGCGACTGGAAGTGACGCGGCGATCCTGGTGTCACATGACCGCGTCGCAGCGGTGACGTTGCGGGCGCGATATTTGTATAATGACGCCCATTAGGGCATATTAGAGCAACGAGGCAGGGGTAGCGCGGCACAGGGGACCTGCCTACCAGTCAAAATGCCTTGGAGGAACGCCCCTGTGACAAGAATTTTGTAAGTTTCCTAACTACATTATTGTACTTGTAGATTAATAAAAAAAGTGAGTCAGGGATGTGTTAGAATGTATTGTAAGGCTGCAGGGACAGGTATTAATAGGTTAGAAAGGTTATTTGGGGTGACAGGTTCCCTTTAATTTACTCTCTGTATTCTGCTTTAACCCTCGCTGAGGAGGGCTCTGGACTTAACTGTCGCAAACTAGGGCTGCTCCGCAGCAGAGGTCCTGCCTCGCCCACCACTTTCGAGGCCCCATATGGCCAGCCCCTCAACTAGAATTGGAAAATGGATCCAATTACTGACTGCTATTTAGCCTCTAATTTTTTTCATATGTAGAGGATCTGTTTTTTGCTTACTGGATCAGTTTCAAATGGAAGATAAATAGCGATCAGGTCACATCTGCTTACCATAGACTCCCATGTTAAAAAAAAAAATGGATCCTGCAAAAATGAATTTTTTTTCAAAATGTGCTTGCACATTTTGCACAAAAAGTTGTGTTTGCACATTTTTGTTTGCTAATAGATTCTTGCTGGATCTGTTCTAATGGAATGAGTGAACTCAGCCTCGCTTAAGTGGCCGTCACACGCACAGATATCGCACAAGATATCGCTTGAACGCGGCAGATTAAACATCGCGCAAGCGATGTCTGTGCGTGTGACGGCGAGATACGACGAGCGTGATCTGATCAAATCGCTAAATCGTGATCTGAGGTCCGGACCTCAGATCTGACGATGTCGGCTAAGTGGATACGCACAATCGTCACGTGTAATTGAACGATATCGTAGGAAAGGTGTTATTTGAGCGATAGCGAAATGCAACACGTAGGCGTGCCGGGTATTCACCTGTGTCACGCCTACTCAGTTGTGATTCGTGAACCCACATGCGTTACGATTGGCTGGGGCAACCTCTGCTATTATTGGTTGAAGCTCCTGCGGTACGATTGGTTCTCACTTGCCATGGAGCCATTTTGTTTGAGCTGTCCCTTCAGCACCAATACACATAGGCGCCGTTTAGCTGATCATACATTTTTGTATTGAATTTACGGCCACACACAAAAGGCGGCCTACTGGAAACACTCATGTATTCTTATGGGCCCAATCCAGTCTAGTCAATACTCCCAACGATTTGCCGTTACGCAGTACCTAACGGTTTTTACGCCACGCACACGGGTTGTTGGTCCGTAGGTGACGTAGAAGTGTTCCTTGTCATGTCACCGCGCTTAAAGCGCGTTGTAATTTGTTTGGCCCACGCAAGCGGCCGTACTGACGTCATGATTCTAGTTTCGGTTTCATTCCGCCTGCTAGGTGCTCGCTCCGCCCCTGCACATTGCAGCACAGCCATGGCCGCAACAGGGCGTGCTGCCACGTGGGGATGACGGAGCTCATGATCCTAATCGATCATTGCGATCGATTGGATTATTGGGGACACCATCCCCACCGGCACCCCAGGCTGCGTAACCTCTGCACTGTGCGCAAGATCCAGCGTGCCCTGCTCCGCCAGCTGTGTGTCGACAGGACTCCCAAGCAGATCCAGCACAAGATTGCGGATCTGAAGTTCAAGTGCCCAGGCCGCATTGTGGACATCCGTGCCAGGATTGCCAGGCTGCGTGGTGGACCCCACAACACATCAGCACATGTATATGTACCACACTACACAGCAACGTCTCCAAACATATTAAGATACTGTTGTCCCCGGCCTGAACCCGCCCATGTGGTAACATATAATCTGCGTTCACACCGCCTTCACAGGTGCATATGGCTCTGCAACGTTCTGCGGAGACATCTGCAAGCCTGTGCATGCAGACGGCCCAAAAATCACCATCCATGATGCTCATGCTGTCAGCACATGCTTGCACACACATCTGTGCTCCCAATGGCCCCCATGACTAATCTGTGTGCATACGTACCCATGGCCACAGATAACACACTCCCCTCCACACCAGGAATGCAACCTGTAATGGTGACCAATGGGAGTGCATGCCGGTCTGCATGCATCTGCAGACACCGTGTCTACCATGACAAAGGCTAGGTCTGTCCGCTGTATGCAGAGGCTTGCACATGCCTCGGCCAAACGGTGCTTAGGCATGTGCAAGTGTGAGTGAACCCAAATGTCAAGGGAGCCCCTACACTTTGGTGTTGTGGACCAACCTCACAATGCCAAAACATAATTTCCCCTCATTTTAAAACGATAGGCAACAATTATTTTGCTCAGTTCAACCTAAAACCTTCATCATTGTGCATCACAATACAGGTAATGAGGATTCTTCTTCGGAAGAGGGCCAGCATGTCCCACCTGCTGGAGGCCCACCGAACATACCGGCATTTCCGGTGCCAGGGACATCATCCCCCCCGAGTCATGGTGGCCATAATGAGGACGAACTGCCAGCTGCTGCGGAGCATGAGGAGAGTGAAGAGGGGTCCGGCCAGTGTGCTACCGAGGAGTCTTCTACCAACTCCTCCCAGCCATGAATGGAGGAGGATGATTACATGCCCTCACCACCATGCCCACAGGAGGGCCAGGATGCTGCACAACAGGCTGATGGGGATGATTGGGCACCCTCCAGCCCAGGGCCCTTATTGCCACCAGGCCATGTCATGTGGCCACAGAGCCCAAGCCCCCCAGTAACCCCACCTGCCACACTGTCCAGCTCCGTGGCTAGCCCAGGGTTCGCCATGTCCCGACAGTCAGCCCTCCCCAACAGGGCCAGCTGAGGAGGATATGTGGGCGGCCGAGGCCGACAGTCAGCCCTCCCCAACAGGGCCAGCTGAGGAGGATATGTGGGCGGCCGAGGCCATCAACGTGCCATCACCAACAGGGCCTGTCGAGGAGGAGATGGCGGCAGTTGATCAGGACCCACACTGGGAGGACTATGGAGGTAAATGCCTAATTGTGGGTCCTAGACCATGCATACTGTATTGACTGTGGTGTTTATGGGGCACATCACACACACAGAAAAAGTGGCAGATATAGTTCTGGAATGTGTGGTTGAAGTAGAATTATGGATACATTGCTTCATTTAGTTGCTCTGTCCAAATGGAAGAATGTGTCCATTATTTCACGTGAAAAATACATTAATTATAATGAACAGTTGTGAGATCTGTATGTGTGATGTGGCTCTATTTGCCCTCATTTTTGTGGCAGAATGTGCATTAATGTTTCCACATAATGTTTGTGCAGATGCCGAACGTGCAGGAGCTGCAGGCTGGAGCCTAAGTGCGTCCCCATCAACACATGCTAGGGCGGAGGATGGCGTTCATCAGGGTAAGGACCATCTTCTTATCAAACAGTAGTACATATCAACAAGGACTGTTGTTTGTTAACTGTGGTCACCTTCCCCAATACAGGTGTCCCCACTTTGGATGATGTTATCCAGGCGCACTTAGAATTTGCAATACAGCTCCAGTCGGCTATCAACCAACATATAGAACACGTCCGACGCTTGCGGGAGATGCTGACTGCCCTACAGCAAGGACATGGTGGCCTCCCTTAACCTGGTGACAAAAAGACAGTGGCCGGGTACATGAGGTCCTCAAAGACTGTTGTCCATGTTGGACCCAATTTTGCTTTTTTGGCCATTTTGGCATTGTTTGTTTGTTATGTTTAAGCCCACGTTGGGCTCTTTTCTTATAGTGTCCAACATTTGGACCATATGTAATGTGTTGGCCCTACCATGTTGGGCTCTTTTCTTATAGTGTCCAACATTTGGACCATATGTAATGTGTTGGCCCTACCATGTTGGGCTCTTTTCTTATAGTGTCCAACATTTTGACACTCCCAAGCCATTTGTGGTTCTTCCTACACTGAAACACAAATGCATCCTTGTTGTGATTGGTATTGCCCCTTTCATAAAACCTTTTAAATGTCTAAACCCAATCTGTTCAAAGTCATTGTCTGGCTCAACGGAAACAATTAATTCCATGTTATGGGAGGTTTCTGCTGGTCTTTAGGGGCATCATGGCCACAAAATTGCCTCAACCGGTTGAGGTACATGAAGGGATCCATAAGACATGTTGTAACACAAGGTGCACATTGTCAGCATGCCGTCTGTCGACCAACCACCAAACCTTTATTAAAGAAAGTGATATGAAAAGTTTCCCAATGCTGTTACACCATCAACCACAAATGTGGATTTAGACTTTCACATCTGCAAGCTGTTGAAGCCTGCCACCATTAATATTGTCCCATGTTGTAGACCACAGACAATGATGGTAAGGACACCTCTGCGGCCTTGGGGGTACACCAATAAATAGTGAAGGCTAATGCTGCATACCTAAGGTTTAAGTATAATTGCCCTCTACATATGTTCGTGTTGCTGGATGGAGCATGTGGCCTACTCTAGCTGGTCAGCGGGAAACATTTTCTGGGTCAACTTGCAAACACCATGGCAAAATCAGGGACAACATATTTAACGTGTGTGAACATAAATTAAATTTATTTATAATCAAAATACGGAATGTCAGTTCACAACACTCTGAGAAAGTAAATAATGACCCAATTTGGTCAGCATAAACACAACTGCAATTGTCGCAGTAAGGCCACACACAACACATACATCCACAGTAGTGAAGGGGAAATTAGCGGGGCCAAAGAAAATAAATTAAAAAAAAAAAAAAAAAAAGGAAAATAAGCCATGAATCAAGAAATCTACAAATTATGAAAATGGGGAACAAAATAAGGTTCCCCTTCTGGGTAGAAGGGGTTGTCCGCCCGCTGCTGTTGTTGCAAAGGCACTCTGCGAGGCATTGCATGGGCTTGGGCAGGTGGTGGTGCTTGCTGCACATGGGGCGGAGGGCCCATGTACTGCCAGGCGGGTGGGTTTGCTGGTGGCTGGGGAAGGGGAGCAGGGAAGGTGGAATCGGGGGTGAGGTTACCCAAACGGGCCTGGTCCATCACCAGCAGGATCACGCTCTCACAATGCTCCCTTTGCTCCTGGGTAAACGTGGGGAGACGCTCCGCCACCACCGAAGCAAAGGGGCATTATGGCTCACGCACCTACTGGGTCAGGACTTGCTGGGCCAGTAAGACCAGGTCAGGGCCTTAGCTTTGTGGTGCCTGTCGTGTCCGGGCCCGGGCACGTGAGAACTGCATAGGGGGCCGGCTGGGCGCTGGCGCACCCTCTTCATGCGCGTGAGCTGGAGGCTGCTCCGGCGACTCAGACACTGACCCCGAAGAGGGACCTTCAAGCGGATCCTAAAAAGTTGAAAGGAAGAACACATGAGCACACATGCCATTACAGTTTAGGTGGTCATTTTGCCTGAAAGGATCAAGTTACATGTATGTCAATAACCCACATTGTGCCTGATATCCTAGCAAAGTCCATGACAGGGCCTTACAGCTTAGGCCAATAACACAACACTCACTACTTGTGTGGTAATCGATTGCTTTCTAAAATTGGAGGGGTTTTTGAATGCCTTAAATCAAGATGGGAGGCCCATCGGGTCTATGGTTGCCTTCTCTACATTGAAAACTTGGCTGAGATGTTGGCAAACAATGTTTATTGTGTGAGCATTTTGAAAGATTGGTCTAGGTGATCGACTTACATTTGCCCCCTCCACGGCATCCCCAACATTGGGCTCTTGGGGCTCGGCAAACTCGTCACTGTCGAGTGGTGGCCGTGGCTCCTGCTGCTCCATGGTGAAGAGGAGCTGGTCATAGTACCACAATGTTGGTGTGTATAGAGCCCCCGCTGCCATGCCTGACCGGCGGGACTGGGTTACTTTTTTATGCTCCTTCACAAAAACGGTACGGAGGTACTGGATTTTGTTCTTTATGTACACCAGGTCAAGGTCCTGGTCTGGCAGAAATTGCCGGGCCACCACCAGGAGCCTCTCATAAGCGGCATTACGGAGGGCCCTGTTCGTGTAGCCTACAGCCCGAGTTTGCCACAGGCAGGGGTTCTCCTTGTACGCGGCAATCAGGGCACTGATGTATTCCCTACTTGGCCGGGGCATCTGCAAAACAAATAAGAAATGCAATCAGTAACAATCACTGTGGCACATGGTCCAAACCATGTGTAAAATGACAGCCACAGGAGGAAAAGTCACCTGCCATGATCAATTTGAAAAGCCCCCGCTCAATAACACAACACCACACTTGCTTAAACCAAGAATGTTGGTCAAGTCACTGGGATGTGTGCTGTTGTGACAGTGACAGTCCAAACTTTGTGCCTGGAGTACAATATAATGACCAGAAGTTTAGATGGGTCAGTCTCATCATATGATGTGAACATACCTTGACTTAATCCAACACAGTGTGTAAAATGTAGACACTTTGGGAAGCAAAAACATATGCTGGGCGGCTGGCTGGTGTCTCTCCCACTTGTGTCAAGAGACACACAAAACAGCAGGTCCAACACACATGTTCACAGTGCACTATTTATCCTAATTGATCAGACAGCTGTTGGACATCACAGGTGCGATATGCATAGACATCACAATTACCTCGCCCGGTATAGGACGTAACTGCTGCGCTGGGTGTGTTCGTGCGGTTTCTGCCACGCCTGCCGTGGAACATAGCCCCGGCGTTGAGTGTGGCTCAATGGTTCACCACGCCTGTTTGGAGGACGTAACATCGTGTGGGTGTGTGGTTTATCGTTGAGGAGACACGCCTGGGTAAGGGGACGTCTCGCCTTGTCATTGGCTCGGGCGTGTATATATAGCGTTTCCTGGAGATGCACAATGTCTTTGCTGCGGAGTTGCTGCCGGTATGTACTTTGAGAGTCAGAATGTGAAACATTGTGAAGGGGGGTAACTATAACGTTGTCAAAAGACATATGACGGGGTTTGTCTTCTTGCCCCCCCTCTGTTGTTTCCATGATGTTTTTTTGTTTGTTTTGGTTTACATTGGTCGTAAAATAGCAAAATACAAGGACTGAAGCATTGCCTTGTTGCATTGGAGTCATCGGGACATAGTTCGTTATTTTGGTGACTTGACATTGGAGTGACACCCATCTCAGCGACCACTGCATGTGAGTTATTATTGTGTGTGTGTAGTGTACCTTTTTGCATACATATGGTCCTCCGTGTGTCTGATGTTCATGGTGTTAGCGTTGTTCATGATGTAGGAAGTGTGATGTTGTTTGGGATCTCACTGTATGTAGGGCTTTTTGGGTATTGTATTTTGGGGTGCAAGGCATGTAGCCGTGTAAAAACATGTGGCCTTCCTCAACACCTTCATTCATACTGTAGGTGTTGTTTGCTTTTCGTACATGTTTTCTACATGTGGACTGCACCTGTACATCTTTTGCCAATGTCGTGCTCCTTAAGTCATTTCAGTTTGGATGTTCACATTGTGGTCAAAGCACCTTTGTGCGTAGGCAGCATAGTAAACATACTTTTGCCTCTAAACAGCATGAATCCAGATCAACGTGCCGTGGTGGGGGCTGCTTTGCTGGTGCAGGCAGCACGTGTGGAGGATGAGAGGGTGGAGAGAGGCCGGAGGAGACCCCGACGCATCTGGGCCAGGGAGTGGCTGCAGCAGCGCGATCAGCATTCCCACATTCGCCTTCTGCACCAACTTCGGGACGACTTCCCACGGGACTTCCAAAATTTCCTCCGGATGACAGATGAGACCTTTCAGATCTTGTTGGCAGCAGTGTGCCCGCTCATCAGACGTCAGGATACAGTTATGCGTCCAGCAGTGCCTGGGGAGGAGAGGTTGGCTGCCACACTGCGGTTTCTCGCAACAGGTCGCACCATGCAGGACTTGGTCTACTCATGTGCTATATCACGTCCCCTCCTTAGCCAACTCATCCCGGAGACCTGTGAGGCGATACTGCGGGCTCTAGCTCCGACTTACAGGCGATTGCCGGCAAACCCAGAAGAATGGCTGGCCACTGCCGCAGAATTCAGCCAGAAGTGGCAATTCCCAAACTGTGGTGGGGCCATTGATGGGAAACATGTTTGCATCACCCAACCCCACAACAGTGTTCTTTTTTTTATAATTATAAATGCTATTTTAGTATTGTTTTGATGGCCGTGGTGAACGCAAATTATGAATTTGTGTCGGTGTCAGTGGGCACAAATGGGAGGGTGTCTGATGGCGGGGTTTTTGACCAATCGTCGTTTGGTCAAAAACTGAAAACTGGACGTCTCAATTTACCACCCACCAATAGCACCTGTGGAAACATGAACTTTGTGTTCCTGGCAGATGAGGCCTTTCCGCTACATCCTAATTTGATGAAGCCATACCCCCAGAGACACCTAAATGCAGAACAACGCATTTTCAATTATAGGCTTTCCCGGGCACGACGAGTGGTGGAGAATGCCTTTGGCATCATGGCTAGCCGCTTCCGCATTTTCCACACGGCCATCAATATGAAACTCGAATCGATTGACCTTGTAGTTATGGCCTGTTGTGTGCTCCACAATTTTCTGAGACGCCGGGATCGCAAGGCCTACACTCCACCAAACTTTGAGGACCGCATTGACTCGAGCAATGGTGAGGTGGTGTTGGGGGGCTGGCGTGCTGATGCCCCACAGATGGCAGGACTACAGCCATTAGGGGGTGGAAGCAGCCGGCAGGAGGCACAGGAGATGAGGGACCGGTACTGCCAGTACTTTAATGGTCCAGGGGCTGTGAGCTGGCAACACAACTCCCCTAATTATTAGTGTGCCATGGGGAATTATCCATTGCACAGTTTCACTGTGTCCTGCAGCTCCGGCTTGGAGGCAGGACATGTGTTCCTTTTTATTTTGGAGGAAGTGGTTTTTGTTTTGTTTTTTAACATACCCAGATTTAGGGATAGTTCAGTTAAGGTTTTGAAGAGGGCCAGGCCTTGGCCATTTGAGGGGAGCTATGTGTTGCAGACATAGCTCTTGTCTGTGACATGAGCCAGGGATTTGGCTTATTGGTGCTTGTTGGCACTATTTTTGTTATTTGTGTTGAAGGGCCCAGCTTATGGGTCCTGTGAGAGACGGGTGGGTCCAGGACCCACATACCTCCCCAAAGGCCCTTGTGGCAGTGGTCACATTTTTGTTTAGGAGAACCTAGGGACAGAGTTAGGACTGTCTCGACCAGGGCCTACCGTGACGTTGGTGAGGCAGCTTAATATGCGTTTTGTGGAAAAAACGTATAAACCAAAAGACCCTGATTTTTTACACAGAACTTGTTATTTGCTACATTGATTTTGGTTACAACGGATTACATGCACACACGCATATGTTGGACCACATATATGGTGGTCACAACACAAGTGTTGCAAAGCACAGTAGAGAAGGACACAAACATTAGGCCACCAGGAACAATGAATGTTCTGAGGCGCTTTGCCTCCTTTGCGTTGTCATACATTTTCCACACAATCCCGCTTGACAACACATGCGCTTTCTCACACACAAAATCAAACATCAGCAACAGCACACAGCAAACACACATGCGTTTCACAGGCGTTTGCAAATATACACTCATGGCGCACACACAGCTCGCTACAGGGTGATTAATTAACGGATCTTTAAACACTGCAATAATTGTGCAACGCATAAGTGATCTAATTCTGCACAACGCACCAAGGGGGATTGCGTTTTCTACCTTTTCACCATTCAAAATTATTTCTGTGGTAGAGCACATCGTGTTTATACATGTACATTGTGACCAACATCACAGGACATTCTGGAGATGAGGCCGCCATGTTTCAAAGGACATCTGACCAATGAGGACGCAGTACTGAGCACCAATGGTGTAGTGAGGGGCGCAGCTTGGAGACCATGTACCACGCCTATGGGCTCCAATAAAACATTGGAAGACGCCCACATTTGCAACAACATCGTTTAGGAGATTTCTGTGTGACTTTGCTGAAAGATGTCCACAGAGGATATAAGTGCATCGCTCAGACGATCGCTGGATCGCTGGATCGGAGAATCGTCTGAGCGATGTCTGTGGGTGTAAAGTCGTGATGAACGATCTCGCACGTCGTTCGGACGATGTGCAAATCTGACATCGTCTACGACATCGTTAGCTAGATCTTTACGTGTGACGGCCGCTTAAGATGTATTTCTTATAGGATAACTTACATTTAGTTGATTGCACCTCAATTATATTTGTGTGCAATGATACCAGCAAAGTTTAAAATAGTTGGCCGGCCCTCAGAATGATTTCTAATAGTGTCTAGTGTTCAACCAAGCTTGTATGGAGGGGTTTCCCTGCATCAGTCAACGGTTTTCAAATCCATGATGCAAAAATTATGATTTTTGATTGCTCACTGACCTCTTCACAGTTGTTGTCCTTTTCTTTGAGCTCCCAAGTCTTTGCTTCCAAATCACTATGTGGAATTAATTTAGATACCGCACCTCATTACAATCACTGCACTCTAAACACACAGTACAGATTTCTACAGTGCAAAATTAGGATCAAATAATCCATGTTCTACCAGTATTATAGTGATGTCCGTTACTGTGGCGCCCCTGTGACCAGGACGGCGACAGGGTGAACTGCAGCCAGACGAGGAAGATGGTTGACTTAGGCACACACACACACCAACACACACCGACCCCATGCCCAGAACTCTATGTCAGGCAAGGGGTGGTGGGAGTTTAGAGAAGTGTGGGTGAAGAGTAGGACAGATCTGGACAAGTGAGTGGAGGAACCGTAGTAAAACACGGGAACACTAAGTTGGAGGAATGGATTCCCAGGAGGAGAGGTTCCCTGGAGGCAGCAGTTCCCTGAAGGCAGGATACCCGGGAGGGAGGGAACCCTAGAGAGAAAGGTGAGGGAAGAAACACCACAAGCAGATACACCCCACAGCTGAATACTAAAGAACAGTGGGAGAACAACGGGCCCAGCAGCCGCAACCAGTATAGCTGGCCGGAGGACCCAGAGCTGACAACCGGGTGCCTGGTGAGCCCAAATCATACCTGGGTCACTGGAGGACTAGGCCAGGAAAGCCAGAGAGCCGGCTCTGTAGAGGTGACCGGGGAGATTCTAAGACCCCAATCACAAGACACACCGGCATGGTGCGGGGACTCTATGACCCACGACCTACCTACTGCCACGGAGTAGGAACACAGCCATCACACTAGGGCAAGTGACCCTAAAGCAGAGGGAATCTTCACTAAAGAGCCCGTGACGGCCAGACTGAACCCGTGAGCGAGGACAGAGGGAGAGAGAACAGGGCCTGAAAGGTACTTGAGGGAAGTGACGCTGAGTAACCGTCTGAGCTACAGTGGCACCCGGGTCCCCAATAGACTGTAAGAACTGAAACTGTGAACTGTGTTGTAAACCGCTTGAAAACTTTGAACAGTAAAATACCCCTGTCAGCTCAAAAGTGCCTGAGACTGTTTATTGTTAAACTGCAGCAGAACGCCCTCCTGAGAATCCGCCCTGCTGTCCCTGCGTGCTGGCTGGAGAAGCTGCAGGAGAAGAACTGGTGCAGCATCCAGAGTACGCAGCTCCCACTACACCTGCCCCAGGGACACCCAGTCCTACCTGTGGAAGGCTTACCATCTATGCTGCCCTCATCACCGTCCCCAGCAGGAATACGGCAGTGGTGGTCACCTTGACCACATACTACGGGTGGCGTCGCAAAAAACTCTTTCACCTTCCTTGTAAATACCCCTTTTTATTGCTGCATCTGGGACAACGGGACTGGGCAACGGCACCTTGACACCCCAGAGACAGTAGGGCCCGGTCCTGAGTACCCCGGTCCCTGTGGGTGCGTCATTACCTTCTCAGTAGATTTGTATTGGTTCAATGTCTGTGTCATCTCTTTTATGATGGATTCTTTCTAGAATAGAGATAAAAATAGTAAATTAGAATACAATACTTTCCCTTTACCAAACCTTAACTGGTATTTGAACTGTAATACAGGAGCACTGAATGAGCCATACAGTAATTACTTACATAGCAGTTTCCTGGTGTGATTCTTCCAGCTGGTGCTGTAATTCTTGCACTTTATTGTTTAGAACGTGGAAAAATATTGATAATATTTGTTCCTTAGAAAGAAGGACTCGTTCTACAAAGAACATAAGTTCTAGCAGTATTATAATGATGTATGTTACCTCTTCAGTAGATATGTACTAACAGTGTCACTGTCATCTCTTGTATGATGGATTAAGTTAGGCAGTGCTATATCGTGATTGACAGTGCCCATCCATTAGACACCAAAGCACAAAATGAGCTAGAATTTATATAATTAAATGACAAGTTATAGTGAATTTATTCCCCCAAAGCTATATATCATTCTTCTTTATCATTCTTTATGATGTCCACATACCAAATCTGACAGGTTCACTTTAAATTTACAATTAACACTAAGAAAGCCTCATCAGGCTTTACCCCTGGTGCAGTATGCTTGTTGAACAATTATATATATATATATATTATTCCAATAAAATTTTTTGTTAGAAATCAAGTACATAATACAAGATGCATATTGCAAATCATCAAACAGCAATTAAAATCAATTATCAGGAATACAAGAATGGAGGGAAATTACAAACTTGACGGACAAAGGACAGGAGAAGGGAGCACGGAAAGATAAGGGAAAACACTAGGCATAAAACAGTAAATGCAAGGACTAGATATCAGTCACATATCAGGGGAGGAGTGCACATGAAACTTGTAGGAAATCCAGGGGTCCCACCACGACATTATCTTATTACGCCTGTTGAGATCATGGGCCAGAATGGTTTCATGCTGGAGGGGTAGTTCCAGTTGAGCTATAAGTTATGTCATAGAAGAGGCCAGGGGTGACTTCCACAGTCTAGTTATACATAATCTGGCCGCAATTAGAATATTTGTTAAAATTGGACGCATTGGAAAGGGGATCTCATCCAGACCTACACCCAACAAAGCCAGAGGACCATCCAGGTCGATAGGAAGTTGCGTAACTGAGGCAATAATAGATTCAACCTCCTTCCAAAACCTGCATATAGTAGGACACTCCCACCACACATGAGCTATCATGCCTAGGGAGGAACATTGTCTCCAACACATCGGGGAATGGGCACGGTTAAATTTAGCTAATTTAGTCGGTGACAAGTACCATTTAAGTTGGATCTTCTTGGCCTGTTCAAGGTGCGTGATACAGGAGGAGAACTTAGCAGCACGAGTCAGAGCATATTGCCTGGCCTCCTCAGAACCAGAAAAGGAGAGGTTAGACTCCCAATCAAGCATGAAAGGAAGCCTAGCAGGCTTGTCGTACAAAAGGAGCTCCTTGTATATTATCGATACCCCATGCTGAACGGAACAATTCAATTTAAAGAACCGCTGCAGAGGGTTATCGACTGGAGTAGTCAGTGGGAGTATGGAGAATTTGGAGAGCAAATGACGTATCTGGAGATACTGGTAGAAAAGCGATCAGGGTAGACCATATTTGGATACCAAGCTGTCAAAGGAATGTAATCCGTTAACATCATACAAATGAAAGAGAGTTAGGATGCCACTGCTCTTCCAACGGGACAGCGATAGACCCTCGACCAGCAGCTCCAGGGAGTCAATAGATACCAATCTGTAAAGAAATTTTAGATGCTTACCCCCAAGAGACGACCAGACCTTAAGAATAGAAGACATGGAAGCAAGGGGGGGAGAGGGTTGAACAGGTTGCAATAGTGAGGCTTGCAGTAGATGTTTAGTAGAGCCCCTGGGGGAGAAATGAGCCTCAATGGACAATCATGGAATGGAGACAGATTCATCCAGCCAGATTTTAGCAGGTTGTAATAGGGCTGCAATATGGTAAGATCTAAAGTCAGGGACTCCCTAACCACCAGAGGCGTAGGGATGCGACATAAGTTTTTGAGATATCCGTGTGGGTTTACCATTCCAAATGAAACGGATCAATATAGCCTGAAATGCCGTTAAGTATCTACGAGGGAAGTGGAGAGGTAGGCACCTAAACAAATAAATCAGTTTAGGGAAAATGAGCATTTTATCAGATTGTATTCTGGCCATCCATGAAAGACAAGAGGTAGAAAATTTGCTCATCACATTAGTAATGTCTTGCATATAGAGGTCAAAATTGCAGCGTATAGTATTTCTAAGATGGGTAATCTTAATGCCCAGATATATGAAACCCAAGGGAGACCACACGAAAGGGTAATTGGAATGTATAGCAATTTGAGTAGAGGGAGAGGGATAAAGAGGAAAAAGAGCAGATTTGGAGAGATTTAGTTTGTAGAAGGAAGCCTTAGGAAAACTAAAACAGAAATGACTTCCACAATAGAGTCCGTAACATTTGTGCAGGTCAGGATCAAATCATCGGCGTATAGGCCAATTCTGTAAGATTTATTTCCAACCGTAATCCCGAAAATTTTGGGTTCTTCCTAATTATAGAGGCCAAAGGTTCCATAATAGGGCAAAGATAAGCGGGGAAAGGGGGCATCCTTGGTGTGTGCCGTTAATGATTCGGAAGAAAGAGGATAAAAAGCCTGATGCAAGTACTGAAGCTGAGGGAGAGGAGTACAAAGCCAAAACCGCATTGGCAATTTTTCTGATTATACCAAAACGGCAAAGAACCTCAGCTATATATCCCCAGTGCACCCTATCGAAAGCTTTCTCAGCATCAAGGGACAGGAATTCACTGGAGATAGACCCCCGATCCACCACGTTCAACAAGTTAATAATTCTACGGGTGCCGTCCCTTGTTTGTCTATTTGGAACAAACCCGACCTGGTCAGGGTCCACCAAGGTGGGAAGTACCTCTTGTAATCTGGTCGCCCAAATTTTTGCATATAAATTGGTGTCGCAATTAAGCAACACGATGGGCCGGAAGTTGCCGGAGGTGGTCTGGGTCTTCCCAGCTTTTGGAGAGTGACAATTGTGGCCTCCAGCCCCTCATCCCTGATCCCACCTGCAGTTCTGCCACAGAGAGAAGAGACGAAGGAGAAAAGGAGACAGGATAGAGGAAAATTGTGAGTAATAAGAGAAAGAAAAGCCATCAGGTCCAGGGACTGAATGTTTTTTAGATTTAGCTATAGCTGCTGCAATTTCAGGGATCAAGAGTGGGCCATTCAAGTATGTCAATTGCGATTGGGACAGCATGGGTAGGGACGCCTGATCCAAGAAAGTCGATATAGCTGAAGGGGAGGGTTGAGGGGTGTGAGAGTCATACTGAAGGTTATACAATCAGATTTTAATAAAAAGGGGATTTTGGAACGTGTTTAAATTTTCTTAACCCGCCGAGCATGCATCGCCCCAGCTCTATCGCCCAATGCGTAAAAATTAGCTTTAGTTTTTTGAGATTTTTTTCCACTTCAACCAGAATTAGGGAACGGAGATGATGTTGAGCGGATGTGAGCTCCTTCAGGAGAGTGTGGGGAGGGGTGTGATTTATGTTGGGCATCAAGAGTTTGAAGCGTAGTTAAAACAGAGTGTAGTGCGGCCTCATGTCGTCTCCTGGCGGTAGCTGACATTTTGAGGAGTACCCCTCTCATCACCGCCTTATGGTCGAACCACAAGGTGTCGTCACAGACATCCAGACCATCGTTTGTGTCAAAAAATTATTTTAGTTGGATTATCAGGAAGTCAACATTAGCCGTATCTGAGAGGAGGTAGTCATTAAGCCTCCACTTAGTTGGAGGACAGATAGCACATGCGTCCGAAATACAGATAGACACGGGAGCATGGTCGGATCAAGATATGACCCCAATGTCTGCAGCAATACACCGTGGGAGAAAGGCATCATCTACAAAAATATAGTCCAACCTGCTGTAGGACCGAAAACGGGGAGACAGTACAGTTGTGGCCAAAAGTATTGACACCCCTGCAATTCTGTCAGATAATACTCAGTTTCTTCCTGAAAATGATTGCAATCACAAATTGTTTGGTATTATTATCTTCATTTAATTTGTCTTCAATGAAAAAACCCAAAAAGAATTGTCCTAAAGCCAAATTGGATATAATTCCACACCAAACATAAAAAAGGGGGTGGACAAAAGTATTGACACTGTTAGAAAAATCATGTGATGCTTCTCTAATTTGTGTAATTAACAGCACCTGTAACTTACCTGTGGCACCTAACAGGTGTTGGCAATAACTAAATCACACTTGCAGCCAGTTGACATGGATTAAAGTTGACTCAACTTCTGTCTTGTGCCCTTGTGTGTGCCACATTGAGCATGGAGAAAAGAAAGAAGACCAAAGAACTGTCTGAGGATTTGAGAAACCAAATTGTGAGGAAGCATGAGTAATCTCAAGGCTATAAGTCCATCTCCAAAGACCTGAATGTTCCTGTGTCTACCGTGCGCAATGTCATCAAGAAGTTTAAAGCCCATGGCACTGTGGCTAACCTCCCTAGATGTGGACGGAAAAGAAAAATTGACGAGAGATTTCAGCGCAAGATTGTGCGGATGGTGGATAAAGAACCTCGACTAACATCTAAACGAGTTCGAGCTACCCTGCAGTCCGTGGGTACAACAGTGTCAACCCGTACTATTCGTCGGCGTCTAAATGAAAAGGGACTGTATGGTAGGAGACCCAGGAAGACCCCACTTCTTACCCCGAGACATAAAAAAGCCTGGCTGGAGTTTGCCAAAACTTACCTGAGAAAGCCTAAAACGTTTTGGAAGAATGTTCTCTGGTCAGATGAGACAAAAGTAGAGCTTTTTGGGCAAAGGCATCAACATAGAGTTTACAGGAGAAAAAAGAGGCATTCAAAGTAAAGAACACGTTCCCTACAGGCAAATATGGCGGAGGTTCCCTGATGTTTTGGGGTTGCTTTGCTGCCTCTGGCACTGGACTGCTTGACTGTGTGCATGGCATTATGAAGTCTGAAGACTACAAACAAATTTTGCAGCATAATGTAGTGCCCAGTGTGAGAAAGCTGGGTCTCCCTCAGAGGTCATGGGTCTTCCAGCAGGACAATGACCCAAAACACACTTCAAAAAACACTAGAAAATGGTTTGAGAGAAAGCACTGGAGACTTCTAAGGTGGCCAGTAATGAGTCCAGACCTGAATCCCATAGAACACCTGTGGAGAGATCTAAAAATGGCAGTTTGGAGAAGGCACCCTTCAAATACCAGGGACCTGGAGCAGTTTGCCAAAGAAGAATGGTCTAAAATTCCAGCAGAGCATTGTAAGAAACTCATTGATGGTTACCGGAAGCGGTTGATCTCAGTTATTTTGGCTAATGGTTGTGCAACCTTGTATTAGGCTGATTGTGTCTGGCCCATTTTTGGAGTTTTGTGTGAAATGATCAATGTTTTGCTTTTTGCTTCATTCTCTTTTGTGTTTTTTCATTGAAGACAAATTAAATGAAGATAATAATACTAAAGAATTTATGATTGCAATCATTTTCAGAAAGAAACTGAGTATTATCTGACAGAATTGCAGGGGTGTCAATACGTTTGGCCACAACTGTAGGTATAATCACGTTCATTGCAGTGAAAATATCTCCACACATCATGAAGGTGATGCGAGGAGATAAGCAAGCTCATCTCAGACCTCAAGTGGGAGGGGGAGGAGCAATCAACCGTTTTAGACATGGGAACATTAAAATCTCCTGCTATGATTTAACAGCCATGTGTAACGGAGGCAAGGATGTCAAGGAAGCCCCTGAGAAATTTAATTTGGCCCCTATTGGGTGCATAAAGTGAGACGATAATAAAAGGCACATTGTTTATACAGCACAAGAGGATAACATATCGACCTTTAGGATCACATATAGTCTCCTTATGCTGGAAGGCTACCAGTCTGGACACAAAAATGCCCACCCCAGCCCTCTTCGAGTCACTGTTTGCAAAATATTGAAACGGGTATTTGCCATAAGCCATTCTGGCATTAACACTTGCAAGAAGGTGGGTCTCCTGTACACAAATAATATCATACTTCACTTTCCCCAATTGGTGCCAAACCAATGCTCGTTTGGTAGGGGAATTAAGACGATTAACATTAACTGATTCAATACTTATACTCATGGTAGACGTTAGAGAGATAATTTGTGCTGTTTCCAACCAAATTTACATATGCATTGGTGCCCAGGTAGGGGACAAGCAGGGGGGGAAGAGACAAACAACAAGCATAACAACAACGAACAAACACATTCAAACAAGTCCAGGAGACATAAACCAACGTCCTAGAAAAGAGCGTGCAAAAAACGCTCTGGGGGCACATTACCCTTACAGGAAGGGCGTGAACGGGTTACCAAAAACCTGAAAAAGAGAATAAATGTCCCTAAAATGAGAGCATCCAATTCGCTCAGAGAAACTCAGGAAGGGTCAGAAGCGCAACAAAAGAGAAAGCGGAAATAAGGAAAGGTGAAAAAAAAGAAAAATGAAAAATATTTCTTCTGTCAAGCAGGAAGGCATCCACAGGACCTCAGTCATCAGTACAGAGTCAAGCATCATCCCATTCTGGGTCGATCCAGTTCTTGGGAACGCCCGCTCCCTGAGGTCGTTGAGAAGGAGAAGAGGATGACTGGGGAGAAATCAGGCCCCACTGCTGCAGAAGTGATCCTGCTTGAGCCGGGTCAGGCACACCGACACGGAACCATTGCATTTGATAAGCAATTTGGTCGTGAATCCCCACCTATAGATTATATTGTGGTTGCGGAGGACCTGTGTATGCGGCTGGAAAGCCCTCTGGAGAGCCATGGTGCCAGGGGACAGATCCTGAAACACCCGCAGAGAAGCAAATCTGTCCGGCAAAGCAGGTTGCCCCCGTAAGGCCATGAGGAAGTCTTCTTTGAGCTTGTAAAAATGTATGCGAGCTATAACATCCCAAGGGAGATTAGGGCTGAGAGCTGCAGGCTTCGGGAACCGGTGAATGCAGTCGATGATGATCATCTTCACATCAATGCTAGGCAAGGTAGCTTTAATGAATTCTTGTAGAAAGGAACGCAGATCTGGGGCAGACCTCGCTTCCTCGATCCCTCTGATCTTCACATTACTGGGCCTGGACCTGTCCTCCAGATCCAGGGCTTTGGACTGCACTTTCTCTATATTAGTTTGGAGGGCTTCATGAGCATCCAAAAGCTCGTTGTGGGAGCGCACCAATTCAGCCATTTTTTGCTCAAGTCTGTCTGTCCTGCCACCCAACTCTGCCACCTCCCCTCTGATTTTGGCCACCATACTTCGCATATCTTCTTGCAGCGAGGAGCGGAGTGTAGATATTAGGTCCCGCATGCCGCTGTGTGAGATTGGGCCATCAGGGGCGCCGACATCATAAGAGGCTAAGGTGGACTGAGAGCCATGGCGGGCAGTGCGTACCGTGCGAGGTGACGGCAGCGCCATCTTGGATGTACTGGCGGGTCTGTAACCCGGGCAGGAGCGGTGCGGGTGGAGGGCTTGGACTTGCCCTTGTACTCACCGGGCACTTAGGGACTCAGAAAGGTGGTAGATGGGAAGTTAGTCATGGTCAGTTGAGAGGAGGTGGTGAAAGGAGAATGACCCTGAGGACTCAAGTAGAGATGCGGCCCGTCCTGGCTCCCGAAACAGCCGGCTGTGGTGAGGCAGAGGGAGTCCTAGGGGTACGGGCAGTGAACCATCCGTCCATGTGCCCGAATCTGAAGTGAAGTGGAAGGGCAGGTTGAAAACCAGTGGACCGGCCCTGAGGGTGGCGAGGAGACGCTACTCTCCAACCACGGAACCGGAGGCCACTAGATCTAGTGGAGCGACAGATCCGCTGAGATGGTAGGGTCATACTAGGGTCAGGGAACACAGCCGGTCACCCGACAGGACCCATGGCTGCTGGATTGGGGCACTGTGTTCGGAGGCGCGAGCAGGAATGAGGCGGACATTCAGCGCTGAGAGTGAAAGCAACCCAAGAAGGAAGGAACATAAAGGGGGTGTCTTGGACGAGCTTTCCCGATTGTTGAGGACTATTTAGACTGAGAATGTGCACAGACAGTATCCTGTAACACCGCCAAGTGAGAAGCTAAGTAAACCAGGTGTAGAACTCAGAACTGTGTGTGAGACTGTTCATTTCCCAGCCTGCGGAGCGGTAGACTGATAAGACGCGCAGGCCGCAGATGTCCTGCCTGAGAATTGTTCCAATTCCCCTCTCCCGTCCAGAACAACCCTGCTTGGCCCTCCATTACAAAACATTCCATTGGTTGCCCTGGGGAACCGCTCCATCCGTGGGGAGCGAAACCACCAAAGCTGCAATCCCATCATCCCCAGAGGTCCCGCACCGCAGCGTCGGCCACTAACAGCCGACTACCACAGGTGGTGTCATGACAACAATCCCTTAATCCCAATTCCCCGAGTTTTGAATTGACACCGCCAGGGCCACGGAGCCGGGTCTCGACCCCCGTGACTGTCACAGCAAGCACCACTGCCCATTTCCGAGTACCCAATGGTCCTGGGGAGTGCCTGTCACTAACGTTGCAGTGCAGTTAGAAAAAACAATTACGGGATTTTTTTTTTATGCAATAAAATGAGTAATTTGTAATCATGTAAACCAAAAGTTGCCAATTTCTACCAGCATTGCCCAGTACATTTGTGTGGCCACTAACCAGTAAACTGGGTACAAGCCAAGATAGGAATGCTTCATCCGTTTATGAAGAAATACAATATTTATTTTTCCTAATGCTAAACCTGTATCATAGAAGCGGAACATATCCAAAATTACCTCTTATTGCTCCTAGAGCTGCATCCTTCACCAGGGAGGTTATGTAGCTTCCAGAATACCCTTCTGTCAGCCTATTAGAATAATAATCATCTTTTTTAACTTGAACATTTCATAGCAGTCTCTCTACAAGATCATAAATCAGAACTTTTTACTGGAAAAGAATGTAGAGGGAAAACATTTTATATGTCATATAACACATTGAACAAGTAAAAACAATGAAAAACTTTGAAAATTAAGGTGAGACTAATGGCATGTGAATGAAAACCAAGACATCAAAGGGGAGAAAAAGAACCACTGTATGAATGGGGGTGCACCCTAAAGTGAGATATTTTTATTCTCTTTTTTATATATGCATGTGACAGGTATAAAAAGATTTAAGAACAAGTTACAAAGTAACATAACACCCACCCAACATACTCCTGCCAGGAATAACAGACAGGAGGGATCAATAGTCAGTACAATAACGGATAACAACAGAGATTCAGTTCAAACAATAGCATATATAGGTATTTCCAACAATATCATATCTGAGTTATAACTGAGGAATCCCGGGTGAGCGGTAAGGAAACCCCCTAAATATATCATGCAAAATAGCACTATGGTACATCTGATCTTAATGTAGTCAATATATCACATATTTACAATTGTAATGTACATTAAGGACCCATAATTAGACTCAGTCCAGACCTATAGTAATAAGCAGTACCTATAGCAATAAGCAGTACCCTATGCGGCATTCTATACCTAGAATCCCCTTGTACGATGGGACCAAATATTACCTATTAGAGATCCCCGCTGGGATTAAAGTAATCCGGGGGCGTATGGGGTGTGTTGAGCGGCCGCTCACTGCAACCCATACGCCCCCAGATTACTTTAATCCTGGCGGGGATCTCTAATAGGTAATATTTGTAAATATGTGATATATTGACTACATGAAGATCAGTGGTCCTTTTTCTCCCCTTTGACTCTCTGGGGTGGGTAGCACCTATTAATATGTCTATTAAAGCTGGTGCACCTCTCCTTCTCTAGCATGAAAACCAAAACATTACACCATTTCATCCTGCCATGACACTCTTCCCTCGACTGAAACAAAATTAGGCAAACTTGTCCCTCATTTCTGCAGCGGCTAAGGGTGTCCCAACCCGAAGAGTTTGGTAGTCCTCTAATGGGGTTTCCGCAATGTCATCATGCTTCAAGGGAAGTCGTTCTTTGTCCAAAATGTAATTATTTAGAGCCACCCATGCTTTAACAACCTCATCAGGTTGTAGATGAATGGGCTTTCTCAAAATGCGCCATTTAGCACTTTAAAGTGCAAAAGCCCTCTCCACCGCTTTTCTTGCCTTTGTGAGCTTGAAATTAAAGATTCTTTTTGTATGGCACAATCCACGGCTGCAGTAGGGCTTGAGAAGGTTCTCACACATCTGGAAAGCTTTGTCTTCTACAACAACATAGGGCATCGGTGGTCCATCTTTGTGTGTTGAAGCGCTCTTGGTGGTGGAAAGTTAACATCATTGTTGTAGATCCGACATCCCATTGGAGGCTGTTAAAAAATCTGTGAGTCATTAGATCTTCCATAAGAACCAATGTCAAGAACAAGAAATCAATATTGTGAATCCGCAATCTCCGTTAGTACGATAGAAAAATATTTTTTGTAGTTAAAATATTCAGTGATACTAACATAAGGTTTCACAATGCATATGTGCTTTCCATCCGCAGCACCCAAGCAGTTCGAAAAATGTTTAATTTCTTCAAACTTGGCAACAATTGTAATCCACTGTACCATTGTGAGCTGGGGGAGGAATTCTGGGTATAAAACATCCCATAAAGCCTGCCAGGTTTCTTTTACAATTCCGGACACTGTCGATATTCCAAGACGAAATTGACAATGCAGAAAAGAAAGACTTTCATCTGAAGTGAGGAACCTGCAAGACAATATAATGAAATATCACTACATTATTATAATTGCCCTAGCATTTAATTATCAAGATGCAAAAATAACAAATCTCCTAGCATGTCGTTATCAAGATGTACAAAAAAGGGGGCGTGGCCTGCAGCTAATGGCGCCGCCTGCTTCACCCAGGAGCTCCAGCAAGGACAGACTCTTAACGCAGCACACAGCAGCTTTCACTTCTCCTTCTCCCCCTGTTGACAGTGGTGACTCACTCAGGTACCCAGACATGCCAAAAGGAGCGGTCAGGAAGTGGGAGATTCTGTCCAAAGTGACGGATTTCATACCCAGAGGAAGAGCACATGAGGCTTCATCTAACATGGCGCCGCCTCCCTCCTCCCACTCTGCTGGGTCACGCTCTGTCTCCTCATCAAAGTGCACAGCTGCAGCAGCTTATGTGGACGCTGATGATATTCCCCTAACCAGGGGAACAATGCAGAAACTCCTCTCCACCCTGAGGAAAGCACTCCATAAAAACATCAGAGGTATGCAGGGGGAGTTGAAAGCGGAGCTAGGATTCCTGGGGGAGCACACTGATCACATTGAAGGAAAAATGGCTGAGTATGTTAATGCTCATAATTCCCTGGCAGATGACTTTGCTATAATGGACACTAAAATGTCAGATTTTAAACAAAAATTGTGGGATCTAGAAGACAGTTCCAGGAGGTGTAAAATTTGCTTGAGGGGGCTCCCAGAAACAGTGGAGGATGGCGACCTGGCTGATTTTTTGTCTACCTTCGTCAAACATGTCCTTCCAGATGTTGCCCCAGAGAGTATGGTGATAGAACGTATTCACAGGGTCCCAAAACCTCCTCACATTGATCAATCCCTGCCTCGGGATGTTTTAGCCTGCATGCACTGCTTTCGTACAAAGGAGAACTTTATGCAATCTTTGAGGAAGCACCCAACACTTCCTGAGCCTTTTTCTGGTTTGGCTGTTTTCCTTGACCTTTCTGCGGGTACCCTGGCCAGGCAACAAAATTTGCCCCAATGTGTAAAGTACTGAGAGACCATGATATTTCGTACAGCTGGGGTTTCCCTGTGAAGGTCAGGCTCACCTACGATGGTTCCCGCCATGTCTTCAACTCTACCCAGCATCTGGAGAAGGCTCTAAAGACCAGGAATCTGATGCCCGCCAAGGAGGCTAACCCGAAAGAAAATGGCCGCTGACTGGGAAAGAGTGGGGTGAGACAATGGTCTCTCCTGCTCCATTTTAGGAGGGTCTGTGACTCACCGTGGCCGGGTTCTGCACGTTGCAGGCGTTCTCCTCTCCCCGTCACGGAACCGCGCCTGCGGCTGTGGGGCCCGGTGGTCCAGATCAATAGGGGAATGGCTGAACAGATAAGGTTGGTTATTCTTGTCGTGACACCACCTGCGGGAATTCCGGTGTTTTCACCGGTGCTGCTTGGGCCTCCGGGGGATGGACAGCAGCTGGGACGCTCCCCACGGGATGAGCGGGAGTCCCCGGGGCCTGGAGCTGCATCTGATGGTGTGTGGCAGCTCAGTGACTCGTTGTACGCAGAGTTTAACAGTTCCTAAGAAACACAGACACAGTTCTCTCTATAACGGGTCTTTTACTGTAGCCGGTAGGTGATACAAGGTAACAGTCAACGGGTAACGGACCAGGGGGTTCCAGCAATGACTGGTAATGTTTCAGAGCTTCTCGGTGTTCCTCCGTTCCTAACTTGTCTATTTGCCGATGTTGCCTTAGTGTGCCAAATTTGGGTACAAGGGGCTACTTAAATTTCCCTGCCGGTGTGTACGTTCCAGGGGCGGAACTACACTAGTGCGGCTGGTGCAGCCGCACCAGGGCCCCGACCGGTTAGGGGGCCCCTTCAAGCCTGGAGGGGGGCCCCCAGCCGACCCCCGCAAGCCGCCGCCAGAGGAGAGGAGGGTCAGGCAAGGGAAGCAGAGAGCTTCCTGCTTCCCTTGCCTGATCCAGTCCCTCCTCTCCTCTGCTCCTCCGGCCCCTAGCAGACATCCGGCGCGGCTCTCAGGTAGGAGAGCATTGCGCCTGCGGCTCCCAGCGGCACCCCCCCCCCTTTCCGGGCCGAGCCGACGGCCAGCAGCACCCCTCCCCCCGGGCCGCGCCGACAGCCAGTAGCCCCGCCCCCCGGTCCTCTCCTGCACCAGGGCCCCCGGGGGTGACGGTCCACCCCTGGTACGTTCCGATGTGAGGGGAGCCTGTGTCCTTTTGGTGAGTACTCCGTTGGCAAGACGGCTCTTAATCGCAGCTGCAGTGAGGTGCTCCTAGGAAGCATTCCTTCACTTCTGGTTTGCAGAGCAGTGATGAACATGAGTGTAAAATTTGTGTCTCTGAACGCCAGAGGACTGCACTCCCTTGCTGAGCGTTCTCTGCTCTGGGCTGAAGCTCGGAGAACAAACGCGGACATTTTTTGCCTCCAAGAATCCCATTTATTGCAAGAAGATAATTCTAGAGTCTGCCATCGATTGTGTAACAGATTATTTTTCTCTAACCACCCTCATAAGAAGGCGGCTGGGGTTTGCATCTGGGGTTTGCAAGACATAGTTCTTATTCTAGGATTGATTATTTTATGGTGGACAGTGGTGCCCTCTCCCCCTATGTGGCTGCAAAAGTGGGGTTGATTACGTGATCTGACCAAGCACCTGTGAGTGTAGTATTATCAGTGGCTTGTAGATCTTCTCCTCCGCTGACTTGGACATTAAATACTGGACTGTTATCGGGATGTGCTGTACTTGCGAAGAATATGGCGAACCTGTCCGATTTTTTCTCAGATAATGAAAACAAGGAGGCATCATACGAAACGCTTTGGGCTTCCCCCAAGGCTTTTCTTCAGGGCTTCTTCATTCAAAAAGCCTCGCGGCTTAAAAAAGATTGAGAGCGGACATGGGTGACCCTCATCTCTCATCTGCAGCTCCTCGAGCAGGCTAATGAGAGTGCTGCCTCCCCACAGACCACACTGCAGATTTTCCTAGTCTGTTTGCAGCGTCATACTTTTATTCTAGAGCAGCATGAAAGTAATTTAAGGAAAATTAAGTCATCTTATTATGCTATGGGAGACAGAGCTGGAGCTCTGTTAGCTAGGAGAATTAAGAAAAGAGAATGTAATAATTCTATTAAGTCTATGGGAGACCATTCTGGTAAGATCCTTAGAAACTCGGCAGAGATAACAGAGTAATTCGCCCACTTTTATTCCTATTTGTACACTTTAAAACACGACCCCACCATAGCCCAAACCACAAATGAGGATATACAGAGCTTTCTGCAGGGACTTCGGCTTCCTTGCTTAACAGATTCCCATCTAGCGAAACTTAATGCCACTCTTACGGTAACGGAGGTTGCTGCTTCCATCACAGAAACTAAAAGTCATTCAGCACCTGGCCCGATGGGCTCCCAAATGATTATTATAAATGCTTTTCCCCGACCCTGGCCTCTTTCTTATTTTTTTTTTTTTTTTAGTTAAATTTATCTTTATTAAACATTTCAATATAATAAACATTGCAGTATTCAATTGAGTTACCCATAACTCCAGGTAAAGAGACAAACAAAATAACAGTAAGACAACAAAATGGCGTAAGACACATTCCATGTGCCCCCACGCCACATTAACATCTGTAAGCCTTCCTTAATATATCACTCACTTATATCCTCCTAAGAGAGTGGTCGTAAGAGGGAATTCCTATCTCCTGTCATGTTCACAGGAGGGAAAAAAAATAAATAAATGCAAACCATTAGTCGTCCAGGGGGAGGAGGGTAAAGGAGGGGAAAAGATGGAAAGAAAAGGAAAGAGAGGAGGAGTAATGTGGGAAGTCCAGGAGATATGTTAATGAAGCATATGCCGGGTATCCCGGAAAATTTGTAGGATAGAGGAAAACACTTCAAGCATAGTCAAGTTCAGGAAAACAGGTCTCTAAAATTAGGAGCGTCTTTAAAGAGAATACACTCAGACCAGGTAATCGTATATTCATGTAGAGTCTGCAAGAGTTCAGTGGAAATCTCTTCACATCTACATAGTTTCTCCATTTCTATGTACCATTCAAGTACTGAAGACGGAGTCTGATCTTTCCAATGGCAGGGGATCACTGCTCTCGCCGCACTGAGCCAAAATCTGAGGATATCTTTCTTTTGGATCTTCACCGGTCAAGGGAGCGGAGAGAGCAAGGGCATCTCAGGGGTACCTTCAGGATGCTTATCGGTAACCAAACTGTAATTTTGGTATACGTTTGTCCAGAACTCACTGACCAGGGAGCAGCCCCAACAAACATGGAGGATAGTTCCCACTTCAGAACCACATCTCCAGCAGAATTGAGAGGCGTGAGGAAAAAATCGATGCAACCTGTCTGGAGTGAAATACCACCTGAAGCGTAGCTTATAGCACTTGTCCAATGCGTCACATAAGCCAGCTGTCTTCCGAGCCATAAGGGAGCACTTTTCCCATTCAGCGACCGAGATGGCCCTCCCTAGGTCTTTTTCCCAGGCCAACTGGTATTTATGGGCCCCAGTTTGTGTTACCATAGATAAGATGCGATATATGGATGAGATCCCTCTAGAGGGCACTGTGTCCATTGCAAAGACCTCCTCCATGGGCGTTAGAGTAATGTTCAGGCCTTTCTGAAAGGTAGCCGAACCCAGGAAGGACCTCAACTGAAAATATTCCCACCATTTCAATCTCACGTCGGGGGAGACTTTTTGTAGATTATTAAATGAGGGAAGCTCGCCATCTCGTAAAATTTGACCAACGCAAATGTCATCTCCAGCTTTTCACAGTATAAAAGTCTGGTTGGACATTCCAGGAGGAAAGGCCGGATTGCAGAACAGCGGGTTCAGGGAATTCGCTGACAGCATCTTGGGCATCTCTCCCAGAGCTACCCGCCACAATCTAAGTGCCTCAGTAATGAGTAGAGCTAAGCTGCCCGATGGACCCAGATCCTTATAGGGAATCCATTGGAGGTAGTGAAGAGGAATGTTTGTACCAGCTTTCTCAATCTGTAATGCAGGGGAAGGGGTAGGGAATATGCTCTCACTGGAATACCTTGAAGCCGACTGGTGCCTGGATGGACGTCCACAGTCCTTGTAGTTAGTGATAAAAGGAAAAACCGGCACCGGACCAAATTCTTCAATATTTGTGTTTTATTTTTTAGTGCATCACACAAATAAAATGATCATATCATGGGACCACAGCCCCAGCAAGAATCTGTACCCATAGCTTGGATGTAGCTTTAAATTTCCAATCGATAAGTCTCACTATAATTGCTGTCAGACAATATTTACGGAGATCAGGCAAACCAACTCCTCCCGCATCCCGAGGTGCAGACAAGATTCTAAAACCCACTCTAGGCTTCATGCCCTTCCAAATAAATCTGGAGACCAAGGAGCGGAGGCTGTGAAAAAATGAGCTGTGGGGCCAAATGGGAACCGCTTGGAAAATATATAAAAATCTAGGCAAGATATCCATCGTAATAACAATGTGGATTTTGCCTAGCCAGGACAATTTTAAAGGTCTGTAAAAATTCTGCAGCAAGGACCCCACTTTGTCTAGTATGGTCTGATGATTTAAATGAAAGACTTTAGACGGGTCAGTAGGAAGACTCACACCTAAGTATAATATGTGACCCTGTCTCCACCGGAATGAAAAATCTTCCATCAGGGAGGACACCTCAGTGGGGGGTAATGAAACTTTCAGAGCCTCCATTTTCATGTAGTTGACTTTGAAGTTACTGAGGCCTCCAAACGTCTCAAACTCCCTCAGTAAAATTGGAAAGGCAGTGGTCGGGTGAGTGACACAAAAAAAGGACATCATCTGCGAAAAGTGCTACTTTGTGGTGGGTGTCTCCTACTATCAGCCCCTGAATGTTGTCATTATCTCTAATGGCTTTAGCCAAGTGCTCCATAACGATAGTATAAAGCAGAGGAGAAAGCGGGCACCCTTGTCTTGTCCCATTCCTCACAAGGAACGACCCATTCACTCTTACTCTGGCCGATGGATGGGAATAAAGTGACGAGATCCCATTCATGAATTTACGACCTAAGCCAATATGTTCTAACGCCTCCCACCAGAAACACCAGTGGATCCTGTCAAAGGCCTTCTCTGCGTCAATGGACAACAGACAAAGAGGGGACTTCCACACCTTAGCTCTTTCAATCAAGAGAAGAGATCTAATAATGTTGTCCAGCGCCTCTCGGCCCCTGACAAAGCCCACTTGGTCAACATGGATAATGGAGGGAAGTAACAAGGAAAACCTGTCAGCCAAAATCTTGGCAAACAGTTTGACATCCATATTAATTAGAGAAATAGGACGGTAACTCCTCGCCTCTAATAGATCCTTATTAGGCTTGGGGATCACACAAATATGTGCCTCCAGTGCCTGTGGGGGAAATGTATCTCCCTCTGAAATAGCTTTAAAAGTTCAGAGCATAAGATCTTCGGAGAGTAAGATCTTATAAAATATGGGCGTAAAACCGTCAGGCCCCGAGCTCTTCGACGTTGGGGTAGCCCTAACTGCTGCAGACAGTTCTTCTTCCGTTATAGCTCCCTCCAGAAAGAGCGAATCATCGTCAGACAAGGTCAGGATCTTAATTTTGGCAATATATGACTGTATTTTAGCTTTTAAAGCGTGTGGGTCCATGACAGAGAATTTCCCTTTTAAATTGTATAGCTCAGTATCAAATTTTTGGAAAACTCCCGAAATCTCCTCATTACTATGAACCTGTACCTGTCAACGTTTTGATGACAGAAATGTAAGTGGGGCCCTTTCTGGGGTGCAACAATCGTGCTAAAGGTCTGCCGCAGGTGTTGGCCTTTTTATAAAAAAAACCTTTGTCCACTCCTTGGTTCTCTGATACTTATGTAGAACCAGAAAAAAAGAAATATGTGTTGGCATTGACGGGGTTCTAGGGAGAGACACTCAGAAGTTATGGAGTGTCAAAAAATAAACTTTATTAAATAACAATGAGGCATACATGACACAGTAACAGGGTTAAAAACATTTAAAAACAGTGTGGAGACCTAGTCCCATAAATGGATATAAAGAAACATTCAAGAAAGCTGAAAAGCTAATCGTTTTATAAGTAAATGTTTCTGGTGGTAAGACTGGTGGTCCCATCTAATCCACTGTCTTACTGCATTTGTCACACCCGCGTGTATTGGGATTCAGACGCACTGTTTATTATTTAATACTTGACTGTAATGCACGTTATTTACTATTTTTTTGCCATTCAGCATATTACATCTGTATAGGTCTTTAGTACTGCATGCTATTAGCAGTTCATTGTACCCCTTATCGGGGACCACCAGTCTTACCACCAGAAACATTTATTTATAAAACAATTAGCTTTTCAGCTTTCTTGAATGTTTCTTTATATTCATTTATGGGACTAGGTACTTGTGTACAGTGTCTCCACACTGTTTTTAAATGTTTTTAATCCTGTTACTGTGTTATGTATGCCTCATTGTTATTTAATAAAGCTTATTTTTTGATACTCCATACCTTGTGAGTGTCTCTCCCTTGAACCCGGTCAATACCAACACATATTTCTTTTTTTCTGGTTCTACATTGTTTACAACTATGTGTGACCGGTGTATTGCGTACCTGTGCCCACCCACACACACGCATTTCTGGTTCTCTGATACTTGTCATCTAAAAAATTCTTCAGTTCAAGCCTTTAGGTGGTCAGGTCTATCAACAACTCACGACTCCGGGAGGATTTATGGGCGAATTTGTGATAGTTGATCGCTAATCCGTTCATTCCTGATTTTCTTTAATCTGGCCCCGTGTTTAATCAGCGTACCTCTCAAGAGACATTTATGCGCTTCCCATTTAATGGTCGGAGATGTGGGATCTAATGCATGTGACTGAGTAAAGGTTGCTATATCAGATTTCAGTTCCTCCAGACAGGTGGCGTCCCTTAAAAGGTGACTATTCAATTTCCAAGACCACCCCTTCCTAGCCAGTCCAGGCATCTCCATGAAAAGAAAAATAGGACTATGATCCGAGAGGACAATATTGCCAATAGCAGCCTCAGGTTTCCATGAGAGAATTCCGTGACTGACAAGGAAAAAGTTGATTCTGCTGTAGGAACCATGGGTCCCAGAGAAAAAAGTGTAGTCCTTACCCTTGGGATTAAGAATCCTCTAGATGTCCACCAGTTGAAGCTTATGGAGAAGCCTCTGGAGTGCTTTCACACGTCTTTGCAGAGCCGCTCCCCGGCCAGAAGTAGAGTCTAAAGATGGGTCAAAAACAAAGTTAAAGTCCCCTCCAATAACAATTTGACCTTCTGTGAAATCCGCCAATTTCAGTAGGAGAGCTCTACATACCCTTGTCTGCTCCCTGTTTAAAATATACCAATTTACCAAAGTCAGTAAAGTGTCAGCCACCTTCACTTTGAGAAAGACAAAACGTCCTCCGTCATCCACCACTGTATCCAGTATCATATAGGGTGAATTTCTATGCAAAGCGATAGAAACCCCCTTAGATCTAGATTCAGGGTTTGTGCTATGAACCCATTCCGAGAAGTACCTGTCCCCAATGGAAGGTACATGACCCCTCTTGAAGTGGGTTTCCTGAAGGAACACCACCTGTACGCCTTTCTTATGCATGTCCAAGAGGAGTATTGAAACCCCTTACATTCAGAGATCCCACTTTCAGGGAACCCATGACCGCAACCCGGCTGTCCTACTCTGGCTCTTTAGACCTCGAAATATATTTTCACCGCATTACACCAATAGCATTAAAAGGGTAGAGGGATAGAAGGGGAGGGAAGATTTTCCTGGACGACCAAAGAAACTATATACAAAAGATATAGGTGGGGTAAATTCTCAAACAGAAGAACCACACTCCAAGTTGAGTATGGAATACCCATGGGGAGCGTCCTTTCCACTCAGAGGAAAATAACGAAAAGGTATGTAGCTAAGGGTACAAACCCCAAATAGTACAGAGTGTCTAAAAATTAGGAATATAAGACTCGGAGAGTATCAACTCCCTGGCCGAAAGCCAAAATATTACAGTTTATATATAACCCAAATATCTTCCCAGCTGGTGTGGGATATAAATGGAGGGGTTAATCTCGTAGTCATGTCAGCATTGAGAAAAGAGCCCAAACCAAGGGGGTATAATACAATAAGAACTATGTAGGCCGGTTATGAATAGGCATACCAGAACAGGAGGACAATTGTGAAAAAGAGAAACGGTTACAGTCAAGATCAGTAAAGGGGAGAAGAAAGAAAGAAAATAGGAAAGAAAAAAATCTAGCTTTGATCTAGATCGCCCCAAACACTTTATGCATACGTTCAATGAGTCCATCACTTGAGAACACATAAATCAACCGTATCGTCCCCAGATAGCAGTCAACTACAACAATATCGGAGGATTCGGGCGAATCAAAAAGAGTGCATCAAAAGGAAAAAAGAAAAACATTAGTTTCTCAAAAAGTCAACCTTGATCAGATCGATCAGCCTCACTAAATCTTCGTCTTCGGGATCTGCCACCTCCTCTTCCTCTCCTGCGAGGAATCTGTTGAGTACACGGCGGAAGTGAGAAAAAGCCATCAGTGGTGGAGCTTGACCAATCTGGGAACGTAAGTCCCGGATCCGGAATCTCAAGAGCAGTGAGGAAACCCTGGAGCTCCCTGTGATGGGTCAGGATTATCCCTGATTTCCATGTTGCAACTGCAGGCAGAAAGGATACCCCCAAGAGTATGCTAATTGGTGTTGCCGGAGGAGCTCCAGCAGGGGTCGTAACGCTCTCCTCTTTTGGAGAGTTCTCCTAGAGAGATCAGCCATGAATTGCAAATGGCATCCTTGAAAATAAATCTCTTCACAACGTCGTGCATTATTCAGTACTTCTTCTTTAATCTGGTACCTATGTAGTCTGCATGTTATGTCTCTTGGTAGCGCTCCGTCTGGAGGGGGGGACCTAGGGAGCGATGCGCTCTGTCAAACTCGATGACGGACTCAGCTGGTACATTTCTAATAGAATTAAATAGACCCTGTAGAGTCACCGGTAACTCGTCAGGAGTGACAGATTTTGGAATGCCCCACACCCAGATATTCTGGCGCCGTTCCCGATTTTCAAGATCCTCCATTAAGTCCAAAATGGCATCGTATTTAGATCTTCAAATGTTTTGCCTCTGTTAGATAAACGTTCCACAGTAGAGTCAGTCTGAGATACACTATGGGATATGTCTTGAACCTCTCCTCTCAACGCAGCAGCCTCAGTTTTAAGGGAGGTCTCCAATTTAGAAACAAACTCCATCATTTCCTCTTTGGTCGAAATGTTTAGGATATGAGCTTTAAAAGAATCCCACATGTCTACGCTCGGAGCTGGTATGTCACGTATCACCTCTGTTTGACCGGAGTAAGGGTCATTATCAGGAGGAAGAAGCCCCCCTCCACTACTTCTGGCATATGATATCTCTTGCAGGATTAAGCTTTGATCCATAATGGAATTATCTTCCAGAACTGGTGCATTATTGTGTTGAGATAGCACCCCCTCCACATATGGCCGCCCCATGGAACTTATATCCCCTTCTTGGTGCTGTCTGATAGTTGTGGGGCCTAATATATGGAGGGCACTACTGGTCTTCTGGTGCTGTGCAGACCCCATTTCAGCATTATGCCCCTTGTCTACGTTGGTGTTGAGACCAGAGAGCCTCTGCCTCTCTCCCACCGCCGACTTCTGCTCCATACCTCCGCTGGTGCGTGAGCGTGCAGCAGCTCCAGAAAATCCTTCATGTGAGTAGCTGCTGGCAAGTCCCGCCGGCTCGTCAATCCTGCAGGGCACAGCAGAGAGCATGGCGCCATCTCCAGCAGTCAGGTCGGCGTGCAGGGAAGCAGGGTCTGGCCATGCATGCTGGGGATATCTTTCTCTTCATCCTTCAATGTGCGCTGTATCTTCAGGCAATGCGGCGGGCTCCACCATCTTGACTGAGGCTGCAGCCACCGGAGGTCTGTTTGAGCTCCTCAAATATCTGGAAATACTTGTAGTCTGAGGTCCTGAGAGCGCTGCTGAGCGGTTACCTCTCCTTTTCACCAACATAGGGCAATTTTCAGCCAGATTGGGTGCTGATAAATAGGCTTAAACAGGCCAGGGAGCTGGAGCTCAATGTCTAGTGACAGTCTCCCTCCATAGCCCGGACACGCCCCCTGGTCCCTTTCTTATTGCCGTCTCCAAGAGATCCCAATTCAAAACACTAACCATGGCGTACAAAGCCATACACAACCTGGCTCCACCATACATCTCCGACATGGTCTTCCGATACCTACCCTCACGCAACCTCCGCTCCTCCCAAGAACTCCTCCTCTGCTCCCCCCTCATCACCTCTTCGCACAACCGAGTCCAGGACTTCTCCCGGGCATCTGCCTTACTCTGGAACTCCCTACCCGAACACGTCAGACACTCTCCTACCCTGAGTAGCTTCAAGTGTCACCTGAAGACTCACTTGTTCCGTCAAGCCTACAACCTGCCATGAGACCCAGGCGAACGCCCCATACCTGACATTCCCCCATCCTACTGTATCCTAACCCACCCCTCATAGACTGTGAGCCCTCGTGGACAGGATCCCTGCCCCTCCTGTACCTGTACGTCCTGATCGCCTAGATTTAGTGTACTTGTTCTTGTCTCCCTCATCCTCATGTAAAGCGCCATGGAACCCAATGGCGCTATATAAATAAATAAATAATAATAATAATAATTATTGCGGTTTTTCTCACATTGGCAGTCCCTTGGGGTTATTTCACCGGGATTTAGATGTTTCTTTCATCACAATCCCCATGCCTGGAAGCCAACAGATGACCCGGGAAGCTATCGCCCATCTCACTCCTCAACTGCGACGTGAAGATCTTTGCCAAAATTATCGCTGCGAAGCTTCAGGCCATCCTTCCCCACTTGATCAACCCAGACTGGGTGGGTTTGTTTGTCGGGCAGACAAACCAAAGACGGCATCAGGAGAATGCTGAAACTCATAAAGATCGCTGAGGCGAGGGGGATCCCCAGTGCTCTTCTGTCTTTGGATGCTGAAAAGGCGTTTGACAGACTATACTGGGGATATATCAAACTGGTGCTGGAGAAGTTTGGCTTTGTGGGCCCGATTCTTTCACCAATATTATCTTTGTACTCAGCCCCTAACACCAGTCTTCTCCTCACGCTTTCTTTCATCTTGCTTTAATATCACTAATGGAACTCGTCAAGGCTGCCCGCTGTCACCCATAATCTTTACATTATCTATAGAGCCCTTGGCGGATGCAATACACTCATAGTGGAATCTCTGGCTTCCAGGTGGGCTCTCAGAATCATGTCGTGGGGTTATATGCAGATGACATAATTATCGCCTATACTAACATTGAGCAGTGCCTCCATGCGGAAATGTCAATATTAGTGCTTTTGTCCAAAATCTCATACTATAAGCTAAATGCCAGTAAAAACTTGATTCTCCCTATAGGGAACCCTGCAAAGATTATAGACTCTTTAACCCCATAACGATGGCCTAACGTCTTCAAACGTCAGGAAAAAAGGGTACTTATGCCTGGCTGAATACTGTAGACGTCAGCCAGGCATAAGCCTGTAGCGCCCCCAGGTGACCAAAAATCTCAGTAATTTCAGTTACTGGGGGTACCAGTAATGTGATGACCGGAAAACGGTTTGATATTACAAAAAATGTCACCACTTGTATAAAATGCTTTCACCCAAAATTAAAACACTTGTCGGATGAGAGTGAAACATTAAGACCCCCGATACCGGAGATCTTTCTCTTACCACAACCTCTCCCCCGATCTATCCCAAAATGGCTGCGGCAGGTGTGAAAACCCGCCACGTCTACTGCATCTCCATGTGGTCTGACATGCCATACATGGAAATGACATTGCCTCGTGCCCCTCAGTCACCTCCGGTTCCCCCCCACCACTTTTGGCATCCTTTGGCCTTTACACGTCCGTCCTCCCGCCTCTCTGCACTGGTGCACACCTCCTCCTGTGACGATCTATTCAATCTGACGTACTCCTTGTTGCAAATCATGCCTTGCTTTATTGGCCCATCAGGACTGAACGTTTCGGTTCCTCAAGAACCTTCTTCCAGCAGTGTACAACTCATAGACTGTGCCAAAGTTATATAGTGTGAGAATCATCAGTATCATTACATCCAATTATCTATAAAGTGCGGTTTTACAGTGATTTAAACCTCTTTTTCCATTACATAACATCAAATACCTCATTTCATTAATAAATATAAAGTGCCTAGTGCTCATTTGATAAAGCTATAACAGTGTTTACATAATATAAATACATTAATATATAAAGTGCCTCCAAGTGTTTTATATTCATCACATGTGCTTTACATTATCAGACTCACCCATCTCATGTTAATGGCGCTACCTCCCAGAGACCGGCATCTTCCGGGTACTCTGGGCATGCGCAGTACTCCACCAATCCCTGCATAGTATGACGTCACTCGTCGTACTCCACCAATCTATCCGCTGCTCGGGCGGTCACATGGTATTACAGCCAAGGAAGAATGGGCAATAATTTCAGTCTCTCGATGTGCAAAACTGATAGAGACATACCCAAAGCGATTTGTAGCTGTAATCGCAGCAAAAGGTGGCGCTACAAAGTATTAACATAAGGGGGCTGAATAATATTGCACACCCCACTTTTCCGTTTTTTATTTGTTAAAAAAGTTAAAAATATCCAATAAATTTCGTTCCACTTCCCGCCTGTGTCCCACTTTTTGTTGATTCTTCACAAAAAAAATTTGAATTTATATCTTTATGTTTGAAGCCTGAAATGTGGTGATAGGTTCACTAGCATAGCGGTGGCGAAGTCGTTGCCGTGGGAAATATTGGATTCCCGAAGTGGTGAAGCAGGCAGAATCCTTTGGTGCAAGGTAAAATTGCTTCCCAAGTGTACACCTTCACCTCCCGTTACCTTCCAAACATGGGTCAGATTTCCGTCTTGCTGAGATTTCTGGAACAGGTTGAGGAATTTTCTGAGGGTTCTTGTCCTTGGGAGAGATTTTAACATAGCCATGGACCCTATGATAGATACCTCTAAGGGGAGATCTACTCTATCTAATGTAGCCCAACGAAGCCTGCGGAAGGCCTTTCATGACCATCAATTGATAGATACATGGCGTCTTCTTCACCCCCGGGACCCGGGACAGGGATTACTCGTTCTATTCCATGGCCCACTACACATATTCTAGACTAGATTATTTTTTTCTGCATCATTCGGACCTAGCTAGTGTAAAAGACGCAAAAATAGAATCCATCAGATTCTCGGACCACACTCTGATCTCGGTATCGATCTCCATTGCTACCCCAATCCTTAGACAATGGCAATGGAAATTGAACTCCTCCTTGCTGGATGATCCTCAGGTGCTCCAAGATATAACTAAGATAATAAAAGACATCAACAACTCTGACAGTCCTCTCCAGTGTCTATATGGGAGGCTCATAAGTGTGTAGTCAGTGGGGCCCTGATAAAACACGGAGCTAGGTTAAAAAAAATTAGGGAGATGGAGATCTCGACTTTACTGATACGTTTGAAATCACTTGAGACCCAACACAAATCTTTGACCTCAGACGAGTTGCGACAAGACTTACTGGAAACTAGAGAAGTGTTACGTACCCTACTGATTGAAAGAGAGAAAGGGATCCTTGCCAGAAACCGCGCGGCATTATTATGAACATGGAAATAAGGCTGGTAAATCCCTGGCTAAGGCTGCTTGTTTACAACAAGCGGCTATTTATGTTCCTGAGATTGCCCATCTTGCAGGGGATGCAGTAACCTCAGACCTTTTTGGTCCAAAGTAAGTGAGATCATCCGTGTAGTTAGGAACTATGACGGGGATCTGGGACTGAATTGTTCATGTTTCACTATTGCGAGATTCCAATTAACCGATACAGGGGTTCCTTATTGAGATTTTTGGTAATAGCTGCTCGAGCATGTATCCTACTCTTTCCACTCTGTGGAAGACAAGGACATGTCCCTCGATCGGGACATGGATGCAGAAGGTGAATGATCTTATGCACATGGAGGACCTGACGTCAGCACTCCATGACTCCTATACGAGATTCCTAGATACATGATTTAGCTGGTTCCAGTTTCAAGAGACAGAGACTTACAAAAACTATCTAGGGTCGGAAAATGTTTAGCTAGATGCAATTCTGTTGGCAGACTTAAATCTTGGGGTTGGAGGTTCCTATTCCTGATGCTCATCTCCCTTTCATCCACCTCCCCTCATTTTACTTCTTTCTTTCTCTTTTTTTCTTTTTCTCGTGCTTATCTTTCCCTATTCCATCTATGGATTAATTGGATTATCTTTAGCTCTGAGTTATTTTTCTTTATAGATAGATGTGAGTAGTTATACTGTAAAATATATCTGGTGATATTTGGTAAACACGAGTTTACGTTATGATTTATTCTGTTTTGCTATGCTTATAAGAAGGAATCAATAAAGAATTCTAAAACAAAGGTTGAAATGTTTAAGGGGGCCAAATACTTTCACAAGGCACCGTATCTAGGGTTAGGGTTAGTGTTCAAAAGCAGGGTTAGGGTAAAAAAAAAAAAAAAAAACTAGTGTTAGATTTAACCCCTTAAGGACCAATGACGGCTATACCCGTCATGGCTACTGAACTGTCACTGCATGTAAACACTCTTTTTGGTCAAAGAAATGCAAAAAATATCATCCTAAATTAACTACTAACATGAAGTCCAATATGTCATGAAATATCATTCTTGGAGTCACTGGGATATGTTGAAGTGTTCCAGAGTTATAACCTCATAAAGTGACACTGGTCAGAATTGCAAAAATGAGGCTTGGTCCTTTACTTCAATAGATTTTTATTGAGAGTATATAGTACAATTAAGACATTTAAGTAACCAGGTAACATTACAAGAAGGGAAAACAGAAAAACCAAACAAAGTGGGTAACGCGGTCGGATCAAGCATTCACAAAGCTCTGTAGTATCAGAAGTCTCCTCATCCTTACAGCCAGGACCCAAATAGGACCACAGGCAATATGGCTCCAAGGTGCATATCCACTCTTAGACTCTGAACGCTACTCCTGTCCTGAGTCATCCTGCCGTAGCCGACAGGATACCTAACTGTTACCATTTCCTAGCCAGGCCTTGTGGAGGAATAGTAGGAACGAGAGGCAGACTTAACTATCCGGCCGGTGAGTAGGGCCTCTGAGTAACATGCTCAGACTACATGACAAATTACTGGAAGGGTGATCGACAGGAAGGAGGAGAGAAAAAAAACAAAAAAAAAAACAAAGGGGGGGGGGGGAAGGGGTATCTGAACGGGATCAAGGATAGAATGGGGAGGGGAGGGAAGAGTGAGGTGGATGAGACAAAAGACAGGGGGGAAGAGGAGAGTAGAAGAAAAGAAGGAAGAAGAAAGGGACCCGCAGGGCTAAGGCGACCCTCTGGTGAGCAGTTGCGAAGGGCCAGATGGTCAGAAGGGGATCTGGAGAGCCAGGGGGTGAGCCGCCCAGCAAGACCAAGCCTCGGCCACGTACCTCTTGGATTTGACCTCCATTGCCAAATAGTACTCGTGACAAAATATCAAGTTCAGTTTGTCAACGAGTTCCTTCATGGTCGGAGGGGTCGGGTCCTTCCATTTTGTGGCTATACAAATCCTGGCTGCTATCAGGACAAAGGTGAAGAAAAGGTGGGGGATTAGAGGGAGGGTCTCCACTACTATGTGGTGGACAGCAATTTGGGGGGAAAGCGGACCCCCGATCCCCGTAAGGGAATCCAGGAGTCCTGCTATCAGCGTCCAAAAAGGAGCCAGTGCCCAGCAGCCCCACCACATATGGGCCAGGTCGCACTTACATCCACACTGACTCCAGCACAGGGGGGAGGTACCCGGTTTGAATTTCACTAATTTGGAAGGTGGGGTATACCAACGGAGATGCACCTTCTTCAAAAGCTCTATATGATTTATGCAACTAGTGGCACCCATTGTACATCGAACCGCACCCTCCCAATCGTCAGCGTACGCTGAAAAGGACAAGTCGTTTTCCCACCACACCCATTGCGGGAGTTTAGTCGGAGCGTCGCATTCAAGTAGTCCCATGTAGATGCTTGATAAGCCCTTGGCGATCTCTGGTCCAGAGAAAATGAACCGCAGCAAAGGGGACACGCATGGAGGACCTAGATTGTGATGGCATGAACCCGACCTTAGGAAGTGTGTGATCTGTTGGAACTGTAAGAACGAATGACCAAGTGAGGAATGAGCTGTCATAAACTCTTCCAAAGTCATCAATCTGCCTGTGATAAGTAGATCACTCAAGTTCTCCAGACCACAGTCTCCCCAGTGGGACCAATTTACGTTTAGGGAGGGAATCAAAAGTCTTAGAGCCTTCAGAGGAACTTCGGTAGGCGAAATCTTCGACCAGCCCTTCTGCAATCCACCCCATACCCTCAGCACGGCCCTAACTGTTTTTAGCAAGCTACTCTTCTGAACCGTTCCCAAAGATTCTGCTGCTATGAGATCCCTCAACGAACTGCCAGGTGACTCGCTCTCCTCTATGTGTAGCCATCTGTCAGCCCCGCCCCCCCCTCCACCAGGCCTTTGCAGCTTCCAAAGTGGCTGCTTTGAGGTAGGAGACCACATCAAGGACCCCCATGCCTCCCCTAGACAAACGGAGGTACATGTTTCCTCTCCAGATCCTTGGGTGCCCACTGGCCCATACAAAGTCATTAATTAAGGCCTGGAGGTGAGAGAGCAACACCAAGGGGTAGAACAAGGGGAGACAGCGGAATAGGTATATAATCTTAGGCAGCTACATCATTCTTACTGCCTGCACCCTTGCCATCCAAGACAGGGACGAAAGTGGGTATGACCCCAGGACTCCCCTCAGGTTATCCAAAAGGAGGGTGAGGTTATTACGTTCCATTGAGGCCAAAGGGCCTAGGGTCACCCCGAGGTAGGGTATACCCCCGGGACACCATTTGAAGGAGTAGTCCTGGGTCAGATGCTCCACTTCGTCCTCCAGTACATGCACAGGGAGACAGACTTCCCCGCATTCAACTTATAGTAGGAGAGGTGTGTAAACAGCGTCAGGGACCTCATAATTCCCGGTAGTGAGGAGCGAGGGTTCGCAGTGGAGATGACCACGTCATCGGCGTAAAGGCCGTTAACGTGTTTCTTGTCCCCTCTATACTCGGGTCTGCCCGAAGGGAGGCCGCAAGAGGCTCCATGAATCGGGCGAACACCAGGGGGGAAAGGGGGCACCCCTGCCTTGTGCCATTAGTGATCCAGAAGACGCGAGACAGAAAACCAGCGGAGAATACTCTCGCACAAGGGTGCGAGTACAGACTCAGGACAGCCCTCAAGATGGCACCCGAGAAACCTAAGGTGCGTAGCACATCGTGGAGGTAGCCCCAGTGCACCCTGTCAAATGCCTTCTCGGTGTCGAGGGACAGGAATACACAGGGGCCCCCCCTTTTCTCTGCAATTTCAATCAAATTTAGCATTCTCCTGATGCCGTCCCGGGCCTGTCTCTGCTGCACAAATCCAACTTGGTCCGAGCATACTAGCTGGGGGATCACCTCACTCAACCTGCACGCTAACAGTTTTGAATAATTTTGAGGTCCGCGTTTAGAAGGGAGATCGGGCGATAGTTTTCGAGACGGTCCGGCTCCTTCCCTGGTTTAAGGTTCGTTGTAATCATGGCCTCCAAGGCGGACTCCGGAATCGAGCCCTCAGTTTGCCACACCGTAAATAAGCGGAGTAGGAAAGGTGCAAGGACCGACCCAAAGGATTTGTAGTATTCATTAGCAAAGCCATCAGGCCCCGGGGCCGAATTCACCTTCAAGGATGCGATGACCGCCAGAATCTCAGAAAGGGCGAAGGGCCTATTCAGCACCTCTAGCTCTTTCGGACCAACGGACGGGAGATTCAGTCCCTCCAAGAAATTCCTTATGACGTGCTCTAGTGGTTGAGGGGTGTCGGGTCATTTTTCAGATTGTACAGCTGTTCATAGTAAGTAGCAAATGTCTCCATGATTTTTGCCGGGTCCCGGACCACCGCTCCCCCCCTCCCCGAAGTGATCATTGACTTCGCTCCCCGTTTTTTAAGCCTGCGAACCAGCAGGGCACCTGCCCTATCCCCCGCTGCGTAATATTTGGATTTCAGTTTTCGAAGGCTAGATTCGTATTGGCGCAGGAGGAGTGCTCTAAGCTTATTCCAGATCTCCAGAATCTTTTCGCCTGAGCCACTTTTTGCAGGAGAAGGCTCCGGAGTACCGCCTTGTGGGAGTACCACAGCGTGTCGTCCGAGACCTCCCCATTGTTGTTCAGGGAGAAGAAATCTCGCAGTTTTCATCCAATGTCATCCACCAATTGGGGATCTGCTAGAAGGCTGGGATTCAGTCTCCAATGCCGGGGTGACCCCCTACCCCTCCCCAGGTTGACCTCCAGCGTGACCGAGGCATGATCCGACCACGTTATTATGCCTATCTCCGAAGCCGAGCTAACTTCCAGGACGTCATCATTAACAAGGAAAAGGTCAATCCTGGAGTAGGTGGCGTGACTATGCGAGAAGAAGGAGTAGTCCCTTTCCTCCGCGTGTTGATACTGCCAGATATCATGGAGGTGGAACTCCCGGCAAAGGGAACCCAGAGTTCCTCCCCTCCTCGCGGACGGTGAGGAAGAGTCCAACCTACTTTCAACAATGACATTGAGGTCACCGCAAATGATGAGATTGCCCTCAGCAATCCCCCTCAACCTCCCAAACAGAGAGCGCATGAACTTAAGCTGGCCCTGGTTTGGTCCATAGACATTCGCAATCGTATAGCTCGTTCCCGCTATGTCGCATAGCAGTATAAGAAACCTCCCTACCACCCCTTCAGGGTGCCCCCCACCCCGCGGGTATGGATCACGAGGGAAGGGGGGAAAGGAGGGGAGGGGAGAGAAGAGAGGGGAGAAGTGGGGGGCAGAGAGAGGAAGGCAAGGCAGTCAGAGGGGGCAAGAAGGGAAAACGAGAGTATAGGGAAGACCACACTAGGGATGGTTAAGGGGGGAGACTAACTACGGCATAGTAACACAGAAAGACAAACACAAATGTAGCAAAATCCCTAGAATTGGGATAAGTAAAATCAACCACCAATGAGGGGAATCACTGTGTACCTCCTGCCCAGCTGGATACCAACAGGGTCAGGCAGCAAGGGGCAGGGGGACTTCCATTCCACGAGGGACGGGACCATCCGGCCCACCAGGGAAAAAGTCAACAGTGTTCAATTAAAAAAAAGAGGGCCAGGTGCCTGGGACCAACTCAACTCCACATCCCGGGCAGTCAGCGGGTACCGTCTTCCCCCTCGGGAGAGCCCGCATCGTGGTTAGTGTCTGACTTAGGCGAGGATCGATTACCACCAGTGGACGACAAGTTCCATGTCTTAAGGGTCTTGTACAGCTGGGTCAGGGAGGCGAAGGAGAATCTCTTGCCTTTATGCCTGAAGTTAAGCGAGACCGGCGAGCCCCAGCTGTACAGTATGCCTCTATCTCTGAGGATCTTGCAGCTGGAGGCAAAATCTCGTCCCCGTGACAAGGTGCCAGGGGACAAGTCTGGAAAGACCGATATTTTCTGATATAGCTCAGGGAGCTGGGGGTGTTGTCTCAGTCTCTACAGCAAACGGTCTCTCAGTCCAGGCCGTATGAGGCACACTAGAATGTCTCTCGGTGTCTCAGGGGGGAGGCTCGCAGGCTTGGGGATCCTAAAGGCTTTCTCTATAGCCAGATCAGCCAGTGGAGTCTCTGGGAGTGCGGTCACCAAGAAATAAGTGACTAATGTAATAAGATCAGTGTCCCCTCTGCCCTCCTCCATCCCTCTTAGCCTAAAGTTATTTCTTCTAAGTTTGTCCTCCATGTGGCACATAGTTGCTTGAACAGACCCCATTTCAGTGTCCAAGGCTGCATTATTGTCAGCCAAACTATTGTGTGCAGTGGCAAAATCAACCATTTTACCTTCCAGTTTGGCAGTCCTCTCCCCCAGGGCTCCTATATCCTCTCTCAGGGTGCCAATGAGATCTCTCATGTCATCCATGAGGGTCTTCCTCAGAGAGCCCAGCATGAGCCTGAGGATTCCTTGTGTTACCAGGGCTTGGTCGTCTCCCTCAGTGCCTCCGGTATCCTGGCTGCGGGGAGAGCGGGCCTGTGTAGGGGAAGCACGAGAGTCTCTGTGTGGTGAGGGAGGGGGAGGGTGCCCAGGAACCGGCGCCATGTTTCCATGTGCTGCGCGCTGCTTCTCTGCCCTAAAGTAATCCGTCACCCGGTTCTCCATGACCCGGCGGCGGGAAGAGGCTCTAGGCATGTCGGGCTGCTCCAGGGGGATTCCGATGAAGGTTGCAGGTATGCAGAAACCCGGTAATGCTGTTAAAATGCCGTTTTTGTAGATCCAGGGCGAGGAGCTATCCTAAGATGCGTCCAGTGCCATGAGCTGCAGGACACGCCCCGAGGATTGGTCCTTAAAGGGTTAGGGATATTTTATTTTTGTTCCCAAAATAAAAAAAAATGTCTCGCAGAATGTTCTCCGCTGAGCAAGCGTACACGCTCCTCGCCTCCGGTACTTCTGGGTCGGAGACTGAAACGGCCTCTGAAGCTGAGATGTCCTCAGAGGATAGCAATGACTCGGCTTCCTCCAGGGGGTTCCACACCCTGCCAGTCACCCCCTCTGCAGCTCCCTGTCCTCTGTGGCATCCTATTCCCCACAAATTCCCCATTTCACAGCAGCCCCCGGTACAAAACTTAATGTCACTGATTTTGCCCCCTTTGATTTCTTTTCAGTTTTTGTAAACCCCGATGTCCTTGAACTAATCACCCACCAGACCAACCTATATACCCATCAGTATATTGCCCAAAAACCTCTGTCTGTCCATTTCCATTCTTGGATCCCCACTAATGTCACAGAAATTAAAACATTTTCAGGCATCACCTTCAATGTGGGCATTGTAAGAACCCAGCCTCCGCTCTTATTGGGCAACTAATTCGGTCCACAGCACCCCTGTTTGCAGCGGTAATACCTTGCACCCGTTATGAAGCCATACTGAGTTTTCACTACCATTTCCATGATAATTCCCAACCCCTCCCACGCACTGATCCAATTACGACCACCTTGATAAACTATGACCCCTAATTTCCCTCCTGAAACAATCCTTCCTCAATTCATACACCCCAGACAAAATGTATCGGTGGATGAGTCCCTAATGAGCTAGAAGTGCCATCTCTCCTTCAGGCAATTTTTCCCCTCCGAACGAGCCAAGTACGGCATAAAAATGTATAAAATGTGCGAAAGCAGCAGTGGGTATACATTCCTGATTTATGAGGGTATGGACCGACAAATAAGCCTACCTTACTGTTCCCAGACAATTGGCATCCCAAGTAAAATTGTCTGGGAGCTAATGACTTACCATCAATGCCAAAATCAAAAACCAACACTGCACTTGTAGGATGCAGATCAGACCCCACTATGTGGAGCAAGTGTCTTGGCCAATGCATGAACCAATACCCCATCTATAAAGTTTTTTGTTTATCATATAGAAAAATATTTTGCACTTTTTTTTATAATTTTCGGGGTGCTGCTGGGCCCCATGGGGCGCTGTTCATCTAGTGGTGCAGAAACATCGTACTGGGCGGCCCATTGGTTAGGTGGCAGAGCCAGTGGGTAGCTTTCAGACACTCTGTATCATTTGTATCAGTGTGAATGGTGTCCTAAGCAAGCCCATTATGTGCATGGCATGTCACCTCCCACACTTTGTTGTAGATAGAGGTGATTTTTACCAGCCTGCACCTGGTGCTTGCTTCACATAGTGGGGTCTGACTGCATCCTGCAAGTGCAGTGTTGGTTTTTGATTTTGGCATTGATGGTAAGTTTTTCTGATGCTGCCTTTTTTGAGTAGTTTTTGTATATATTCTGGGAGCTAATGACCCCATTTTTGAAACAAGGGTACCACGCAGTGGCGTAGCTAACTGTTTGTGGCGCCCGGGGCGGTCGAAAAATTTGCTGCAGCTGCCGCCCCTAGGAATTGCGCCAAATGGCCACTCATCTCCTGAACTCTCCATCCTTCTGCACTCCCCATCCTCCATCCTCCTGCACTCCCCATCCTCCTGCACTTCCCACCCTCCTGCACTCTCCATCCTCCTGCACCCTCCATCCTCCTGCACCCTCCATCCTCCAGCACCCTCCATCCTCCAGCACCCTCCATCCTTCAGCACTCTCCATCCTCCTGCACCCTCCATCCTCCTACACTCTCCATCCTCCTGCGCTCCCCATCCACCTGCGCGCTCTATCCTTCTGTGTGCTCCATCCTCTTGCGCTCTCCATCCTTTTGCGCTCCCCATCCACCAACCCCCAGCACCCTCCATCCTCCAGTGCCCTCCATCCTCCTGCATGCTTCATCCTCCTGCACGCTTCATCCTTCTGTGCTCTCCATCCTCCTGCACTCTCTGTCCTCCTGCGCTCTCTATCCTCCTGCATGCTCCATCCTTCTGCGCTCTCCATCCTCCTGCACTCCCCATCCACCATCCTCCAGCACCCTCCATCCTCCTGCACGCTCCATCCACCTGTGCTCTCCATCCTCCATCCTCTTGTATTCCCTGTCCTCCGTCCTCCTGCACTCCCCATCCTCCTGCAGTCCCCATCCTCCTGCGCTCTCCATCCTCCTGCGCTCTCTATCCTCCTGTGCTCTGTATCCTCCATCCTTCTGTGCTCTCCATCCTCCTGCGCTCTCCATCCTCTATCCTCCTGCACTCTCTATCCTCTATTCCCTGCAGTTTCCATCCTCTATCCCCTGCAGTTTCCATCCTCTATCCCCTGCAGATTCCATCCTCTGTCCCCTGCAGTTTCCATTCTCTGTCCCCTGCAGTTTCCATCCTCTGTCCCCTGCAGTTTCCATCCTCTGTCCCCTGCAGTTTCCATCCTCTGTCCCCTGCAGTTTCCATCCTTTGTCCCCTGCAGTTTCCATCCTCTGTCCCCTGCAGTTTCCATCCTCTATCCCCTGCAGTCTCCATCCTCCAGCCTCCCTGTATCCTTCATACCCGTGCACAGCCTGCCACCCTCTGCACCCCTCTCTCACAGACCTCTTGTTGAAGGATCGGGGGGGGGGGCGTTGCACACTCACCGCGGCCGCTGTGTGCGTCTGCTGTAAGGAGGAGGTGAGGAGGGGCGGGCAGAGCTGCAAGACAGGAAGTCCCGTCCTCCCTGCTCTCCGGCCGGCACGGCGGCCGGCTGCCAGCACGGGGCAAGGGGCCCCCCTGCCCCCTCACTAGCTACGCTACTGGTACCACGTATACATGGACAATTATTATACCAGCATCCCCCTATACCAATTCTTCCACGCTGCAAACACATGGGTCTGTGGGACGATACGGAAATACCGTGTGGGCTTGTCGTCACAGTTGGTATCCAAACATCTAGAGAAGGGGGCGTCATTTTCACTCGCAAGTGACAAACTGCTTGCCGTAAAGTGGAAAGACCGCAAGGACATCTACATGCTTACCACCCTGCATGCGGACACCAGGTGCTTCAACCTTACCTGGTGAAGCGGAAGACGATGGCCTGGTATAAAAAGGTTGCAATCTACCTTCTACAGATAGCTACCTACAATAGCTCTGTCCTTTGTAAAAAAAAATCCCAAGGGGCCCTGATCCTCCTGCAATATCAGGAGAAGATTATCGAGTCTCTCCTGTTTGACTCCACAACACTGGAGGCAGCCTTTGAAACAGAGAACTAACAGAGCATCATTTTATGCACATCATCCCTCCCACTCCCACCCAAAACCGTCCCAAAAAAAGTTGTAACGTTTGTAGCAAGCGGGTTGTGATGAGTGAATCCCGTTACTACTGCTCCACGTGCCCATCCCAATCTGGACTTGGTATTTTCCTCTGTTTTGAGATCTACCATACAACTTACACATATTAGGTTGGCATCAATAAAATCAAATTGTGTGGTAGGCTTTTTTCCCACATAATTTATATTTTCAGTCTATTGGCCCCTTTACAGATTGGACTTATTACTTGTCAAATAAAATTTACAACTGTCATCACTAAAACACATTTTACCCTATTTTCCAAATAATTCCAAGACTTAGTCACTCACATACAATTATTCAGACACATTCTCATCCACAAGACCCATGTCTGCATACCCCAAAATGTGGACCCCACAAATATTCTTGAGAAGTCTGATCTCATCTGACAAATAATTCCAGGACTTGATCACTCACGTAAAGTTTTTTTGCCAGTTATCTTAGTTTGACTGGCATTACAACTATGTCTTGTTACACAAAACCATTTTTGGCCTCTATATTACATATATGTTTATATTGGTGATACAGACATGATCATTTTATTGGAGGATATCCAACAATGCGGCTGTTCCGTATTTATACACCATGGGCTTTACTCAGGGCCATATTTGGAGTTCCTGCTGCCCTAGGCACTCTCAGCGGCCGCCTCCCCCCCCCTGTCACGGCTCCTCCCTTCCATTGTGGCCCCTCCCCCTGTCACAGTACCTCCCCCCTGTTGGAGCCCCTCCCCCATCATGGCTCTTCCCCCCCGTTGCAGCCCCTCACCCGGTCACGGACAATCTTCCCCTAGTCGCGGCCTTCCCCCCAAGCTTCATGTAGCTTCTACCCCCACATTTCATCATGTAGTACGTATAAAAGGTTTGTCCAACCACACTACAGAGACATACTGGTAGGATGTTTACATTGTGAGCCCTAATGGGGACAGTGTTGATGATGTATGTAAAGTGCTGTGGAGTTCATAGTGTAATATAAGTGCAAAAAATATTATTCTTAATATGATGTCACAATACCAGGACCTATCTTCAATTTCGAGGTCAGGGGCTCTCTGACGCCGTGTTGCTGCCTGTCTCATTGTCTTCCTCTTTTGACACTGCAGTGCGGTGGACAAGAGAGCATTAACTGGTTAATAACAAGAAGTATGGTGTGTACTAACTGAGCCATAAACCCTCCCCATACCATGTCCCGCAGACATTGTAGGATTACTATATGGATTTTATTATTAGGGTTCGGACACATTGGCATGAAACTCGGATGAGTGCAATGTGTGATTTCATCACAATGCACTCGGACCAATGTTAATCAATGCCTGAGAGCACACTGACGAGTGTCGGATGCTTTTTTCTCAGCCAGATTCAGGATGAGAAAAAAGTCGCAACATTCTGCGACAGTCTGCGATTCACACCGAGACTCACCAATGCAAGTCTAAGGGTCTGACAAAATTACATACCACACACTGACACCACACGGACCATCCGAGAGGCATTAGTTTTTTTTCACTGATACATTCTCATTCTGTAACCGAGAACAATGTAAAATGTTCCTGTAAATAATTCTACATTAATAGCTTCTGAGGAAAGAACAGATTGCACACCGATGTGATCTGAGAGAAATGTCGGACACTCGCACAGCAGTTGGACGTCAAATGGACCAAAAACCGATGACACTCATTCGACTCTCCTGGATGAGAAACAGACCGATTTTAAGGCGGCGGGAGACAGTGTAGCACCATGTCCTCAACTCCGTGCTGTGCACAGACAGTGTACCACCATGTCCTCAGCTCCGTGCTGTGCACAGTGTACCACCATGTCCTCAGCTCCGTGCTGTGCACAGTGTACCACCATGTCCTCAGCTCCATGCTGTGCACAGTGTACCACCATGTCCTCAGCTCCGTGCTGTGCACAGACAGTGTACCACCATGTCCCCAGCTCCGTGCTGTGTACAGTGTACCACCATGTCCTCAGTTCTATGCATAGACAGTGTACCACCATGTCCTCAGCTATGTGCTGTGTACCACCATCTCCCCAGCTCTGTGCTTTGCCGACAGTGTACCGCCATATCCTCAGCTCCGTGCTGTGCACAGACAGTGTACTGTACACTGTCTGTGCACAGCACGAAGCTGAGGACATGGTGGTACACTGTGCACAGCACGGTACTGGGGAGATGGTGGTACACTGTCTGTGCACAGCACAGAGCTGAGGACATCCCAGAAGAGACAGACAGGCCACAGACGGGCGGCAGGACAACACTGAGCCCACCTGGAAGAACAACAACATCCAGCACCCAACACACTGCCTAGAAATCATATAGGACAGGCAGGTAGGAGAACTAAAACTCCCGGCATGCCACACCCTGCCAACTCAGGAAGGTGGCGGCAGCTGCATGGAGGCAGACACACAGTACAGCCGCCATTATCACCACACACACCGCCAGCCACAACCTTAGTCCTCATGCACCCCTGTTCTTCTCTCCTCTGTCCCTCCTGCTGCTCTTGTCCTCCTGCACCTCCATCCTCCTCTCCTCTGTCCTCCTCTCCTGTGCCCCTCCTGCTGCTCCTCTATCCTCCTGCAACCCCATCCTCCTCTTCTCTGTCCTCCTGCACCCCCGTCCTCCTCTCCTCTGTCCTCCTGCACCCCCATCCTGCTCTCCTCTGTTCTCGTGCACCCCCGTCCTGCTCTCCTCTGTCCTCCTGCACCCCCGTCCTGCTCTCCTCTGTCCTCCTGCACCCCCGTCCTGCTCTCCTCTGTCCTCCTGCACCCCCTGTCCTCCTCTTCTCTGTCCCTCCTGCTGCTCCTCTTGCACCCCCGTCCTCCTCTCCCCTGTCCCTCCTGCTGCTCGGCTGTCCTCCTGCATCCCCGTCCTGCTCTCCTCTGTCCTCCTGCACCCCCGTCCTGCTCTCCTCTGTCCTCCTGCACCTCCGTCCTGCTCTCCTCTGTCCTCCTGCACTCCGTCCTGCTCTCCTCTGTCCTCCTGCACCCCCATCCTGCTCTCCTCTGTCCTCCTGCACCCCCGTCCTGCTCTCCTCTGTCCCTCCTGCTGCTCCTCTTGCACCCCCGTCCTCCTCTCTCCTGTCCCTCCTGCTGCTCGGCTGTCCTCCTGCACCCCATCCTCCTCTGTCCCTCCTGCTGCTGCTCTTGCACCCGCGTCCTCCTCTCTTTTGTCCCTCCTGCACCCCAGTCCTCCTCTCCTCTGTCCCTCCTGCACCCCCATCCTCCTATCCTCTGTCCCTCCTGCATCCCCGTCCTGCTCTCCTCTGTCCTCCTGTCACCCCGGTCTGCTCTCCTCTGTCCTCCTGCACCCCCGTCCTGATCTCCTCTGTCCTCCTGCACCCCCGTCCTGCTCTCCTCTGTCCTCCTGCACCCCCGTCCTGCTCTCCTCTGTCTTCATGCACCACCGTCCTGCTCTCCTCTGTCCTCCTGCACCCCCGTCCTCCTCTCCTCTGTCCCTCCTGCTGCTCCTCTTGCATCCCCGTCCTCCTCTCCCCTGTCCCTCCTGCTGCTCGGCTGTCCTCCTGCACCCCCGTCCTGCTCTCCTCTGTCCTCCTGCACCCCCGTCCTGCTCTTCTCTGTCCTCCTGCACCCCACGTCCTCCTCTCCTCTGTCCCTCCTGCTGCTCCTCTTGCACCCCCATCCTCCTCTCCTTTGTCCCTCCTGCTGCTCCTCTGTCCTCCTGCACCCCTGTCCTCCTCTCCGCTGTCCCTCTGTCCTTCTGCACCATAGTTCTGCTCTCTTCTGCCCCTCCTGCTGCTCTTCGTTCCTCTTCTCCTGTCCCCTTGTTTCTGTCCCCTGCCCCTCTGTCCTCTTCTTCTCTGTCCCCCTGTTTATGTCCTTCTGCCCCTCTATCCCCCTGTTTCTGTCCTCTTCTCCTCGGACCCCTGCTCCTTTGTCCTCTTCTCCTCGGTCCCCCTGCTCCTCTGTCCTCCTGCACCCCCGTCCTGATCTCCTCTGTCCTCCTGCACCCCCGTCCTGCTCTCCTCTGTCCTCCTGCACCCCCGTCCTGCTCTCCTCTGTCTTCATGCACCACCGTCCTGCTCTCCTCTGTCCTCCTGCACCCCCGTCCTCCTCTCCTCTGTCCCTCCTGCTGCTCCTCTTGCATCCCCGTCCTCCTCTCCCCTGTCCCTCCTGCTGCTCGGCTGTCCTCCTGCACCCCCGTCCTGCTCTCCTCTGTCCTCCTGCACCCCCGTCCTGCTCTTCTCTGTCCTCCTGCACCCCACGTCCTCCTCTCCTCTGTCCCTCCTGCTGCTCCTCTTGCACCCCCATCCTCCTCTCCTTTGTCCCTCCTGCTGCTCCTCTGTCCTCCTGCACCCCTGTCCTCCTCTCCGCTGTCCCTCTGTCCTTCTGCACCATAGTTCTGCTCTCTTCTGCCCCTCCTGCTGCTCTTCGTTCCTCTTCTCCTGTCCCCTTGTTTCTGTCCCCCTGCCCCTCTGTCCTCTTCTTCTCTGTCCCCCTGTTTATGTCCTTCTGCCCCTCTATCCCCCTGTTTCTGTCCTCTTCTCCTCGGACCCCTGCTCCTTTGTCCTCTTCTCCTCGGTCCCCCTGCTCCTCTGTCCCCTGCACAGTTCCCCCACACTTCCCTCACCTGGTGCTGACTGCTGACATTGGCCGGGCTCCCTCACAGTGATGCGCCAGCCTCACCATCCTCCAGTGCCTCCGGCCGGCTGCTTCCCCGTTTCCCTCAGTCTGGAGGGGGCGGCTGGGTGCAGGAGCCGCCAGTGCCGCCAGTACCGCCACCGCCGCCGGCGCCACCACCGCAGCACTTGGGCACACGGGAGAGGAGGGAACAGAGCTGGAACTTCTAGTTTCCCCTCCTTTGTGGGCCCCTCCTTCTCCTCGTGTCTTCCGGGTCTTCTGACTGAGGTGGGTGGGCGGGAAGGCAGGTGGGGCGGCCCTAATGATGAAGGGAAGGGGGGAGGTATGGGGGCGGGGCAAGCAACCCGGCCGTCCCGAAGCCGGAAATAAAAAAAATAAAAAAACATGCTGAGACGCCGCCCCCTATGAGAATGGCGCCGCCCTAGGCGCGTGCCTACGAGTGCCTAATGGCAAATACGGCCCTGGCTTTACTGTGTTCTTGCCAAACTTCCTATACTGGACAATAAGTTTAGAATCCTGTAGGGGACTGGTTGTTTTGTGCATATAGCAGTTCCGACCTTGACGAGTTGGAGCCTGTTATGGTGCACCACGTCGACTAGCACATTTGTCTCTCATATAGGGATTGACGGTGCTAAACAAACGTTGTATGACCAGTCTCTGAAAGATGAACATTTTGCCCTTCACTCCAGTGCGGTTTTTCATTCCTGCTGTAATATATGCAATAGCAGGATAACTATTTTGTGAGCAAGGCTATGTTTTATAATCAGGTATTATGTTTTTTGGGGCATGCCGCCCTTTGTGAGTAACAATTCCTGGAATCATCTTCATGTTTGATAGCGCAAAGTCTTGGAAAACTTTGAATGGGTCCTGGAATTCAATCAATTTTACCCTGTAGACAAAATGGTACATAATAGTGGGAACAAACTACTCAGTATGTCCCTTGATAAATACATTACAGGATAAAACTTACAAAAAAATCCATTTATGTGGGTTTTCAGTTATTCTTTTACTACACAGGCTCTGCAAATACAGTATAACAAACTATATATAACAAACTATTGCAAATAGAACCAAATTTGCTTTACAAAAATCAAATATTGCTCCGTTCTGAGTCCTGCCGTTTGTCCTAAGACAACTTTCTGACTATATATGGGGCATCGCCGTGCTCACAAGAATGTGGGTAACAAACTGTGGGGTTCACTTTTTGGTGTTACCTCTTGTAAAAGTGAAAAATATGGTGCTAAAGCAACAATTTTGTGAAAAAAAAGAAAATTATCTTTATGATGACCTATTGTTATCAACTAGTGTGAAGTACCTGTGAGTTCAAAATGCTCACTTTACCCCTAGATATAATCCTTGAAGGGTCTAGTTTCCAAAATGGGGTCACATGTGGGGGGTGTTTGCTGTTTAGGTACCCCAGGAGTACAGGAAATGAAAGATTGTATCTGTCATCTATTTCAGACAAATTTGCTTTGCAAAATTCAAATATTGCTCCGTCTGTTCTGAGTCCTGCAGTTTGTCCTAACACAACTTTTTGACCACATGTGGGGTATTGCCGCCTTCTGAAGAAACTGGGTAACAAATTTTAACATCCAATTTGTCATGCTATCACTTGTAAAAGTGAATTAATTGATGCTAGAGCAACATTTGTAGATAAAATATGAATGCATTTCTTTTTTCATTCCACTTTGCATTCATTCCTGTGAAGTACCTAAAGGGTTGTTAATCCTCTTGAATGTACTGTTGAGTAGCTTGAGGTGTGCAGTTTTTGGAATGGTGTCACTTTTGTTTGTTCAAATGTGATGTGGTCCCTAAAAAATGGTTTTGTAAATTTTGAAGTAAAAATGTGAAATTACTGATAAACTTTGAACCCTTTTAACTTCCTAACAACATTTTTTTTCCCCAATATTGTACTGATATAAAGTACACATGTGGGAAATGTTATTTATTAACTGTTTTATGTGATATATCGCTCTAGTTTAACGGAATATAAATTCAAATGTTGAAAATTGCAACATTTTCAAAATTTTCGCCAAAATTCCATTTTTTCCACAAATACACTAAAAAAAAATTGTTCTAAATTTACCACTAACATGAAGCCCAATATGTAATGAAAAAACAATCTCAGAATCACTGTAATGCATTTAAGCGTTCCAGAGATATAACCTCATAAATTGACACTAGTCAGAATTGCAAAAAATGGTCTGGTCATTTAGGAGGAAATGAGCTCCGTCAGTAAGGGGTTTAAATTATCTCTCCCATTCAAATGAGAGGTGGAGGGCATTCCTTACTTCGGAGTGGACCTCACCTCTTCACACCGGCTGATCCCATGCAACTACGAAAATGTAATTACCTCCCTTTCCAAAGAAATAGCGACACACACCCTACCCTCCCTGTAATGGATTGTTAGAATTCATTCCTTCAAAATGCTTTTCCTTCCTAAAATTTTGTATTACTCCAGAAGTCTCCCCCTTAATATCCCTTCTAAATGGATCTCCAAACTACAGAGGTTGAATAATAAATATATTTGGGCAATAAAAAGCTGGGGGGTGGCAGGGAAGGTTATGTACCTGCCTTTCTTACAAGGGGGAATGGGTGTACCCAATCTCACAGGTTACCATAAACCTTTTATACTGGAAGGGGTGAGAAACTGGTGGTCTCCGGTGCATAACCTAGGATGGGTGCAGATAGAGTCCCACCAAGTTAGGGGTCTTTCCTTGCGTCATCTGTTGGAAGCGGAACATTTTGGCCTAGTTAATTGCCGGCTTGATCTCCCAACCATGCAATTCATGTTGGAGGGAAGTGATTGGTATTTGGATTACCGTATATACTCGTGTATAAGCCGACCCGTGTATAAGCCGACCCCCCTACTTTTGCCCCCAAAAACTGGGAAAACCTATTGACTCGCGTATAAGCCTAGGGTGGACAATGCAGCAGCTACCGGTACTGAAAAATTTTAAAAATGAAAATAGATACGAATAAAATGTTGAACTTTTATTTTAAATAGAAACAGTAAACTACCAATGCAGCAGACCACCGTCCTGTTATAAAGCCCCCTATCACTGGTATATAGCCCACCATCCCTGTATATAGCAGCCATCACTGGTATACAGTTGCCGCCATCACTGGTATACAGTTGCCGCCATCACTGGTATACAGGCCCCTCATCAGTGGTATAAAGGCCCCTCATCAGCGGTGTAATACAGCCCCTCATCAGCGGTGTAATACAGCCCCTCATCAGCGGTAATACAGCCCCCAGCAGCGGTAATACAGCCCCCAGCAGCGCTGATACAGCCCCCAGCAGCGCTGATACAGCACCCAGCAGCGCTGATACAGCACCCAGCAGCGCTGATACAGCCCCCAGCAGTGCTTATACAGCCCCCAGCAGCTCTGATACAGCACCCAGCAGCGCTGATACAGCACCCAGCAGCGCTGATACAGCACCCAGCAGCGCTGATACAGCCCCCAGCAGTGCTTATACAGCCCCCAGCAGCTCTGATACAGCACCCAGCAGCGCTGATACAGCCCCCAGCAGCGCTGATACAGCACCCAGCAGCGCTGATACAGCCCCCAGCAGTGCTTATACAGCCCCCAGCAGCTCTGATACAGCACCCAGCAGCGCTGATACAGCACCCAGCAGCGCTGATACAGCACCCAGCAGCGCTGATACAGCCCCCAGCAGTGCTTATACAGCCCCCAGCAGCTCTGATACAGCACCCAGCAGCGCTGATACAGCCCCCAGCAGCGCTGATACAGCCCCCAGCAGCTCTGATACAGCTCCCAGCAGCGCTGATACAGCTCCCAGCAGCGCTGATACAGCCCCCAGCAGTGCTTATACAGCCCCCAGCAGCTCTGATACAGCACCCAGCAGCGCTGATACAGCCCCCAGCAGCTCTGATACAGCTCCCAGCAGCGCTGATACAGCCCCCAGCAGCGCTGATACAGCCCCCAGCAGTGCTGATACAGCCCCCCCATGTATACAGAGGGCCCCCCCTCAGCATTGCTCCATCTCACCCCCTCGGTCTTCACCCGGGTCCTCCATCTGCTCCGGCTGCGTGTCCCGCGTCTTCTAATACCGGCGTCCTCCCCGCACTTCCTGTTTGACTGCGATCATGTGACCGGGTCACATGATTACATTCAAGCAGGAAGAGCGGGAGGACGCCGGTATTAGAAGACGCGGGACACGCAGCCGGAGCAGATGGAGGACCCGGGTGAAGACCGAGGGGGTGAGATGGAGCAATGCTGAGGGGGGGGCCCTCTGTATACATAGGGGGGGCAGGGAGACAACGGGGGAGGCTATACTGTGCAGGGGAGCAGCAATATACTATGCGCTGCTCCCCATGCATAATTAATGAGCGGCACCACGTGACGTGCCGCTCATTCTGCAGCCTCCCCCCGCCTCCTCCTGCCTCCTGCAGTGCCCGGACACAGCCCCCACCACACCACACAGTATATACTCATGTATAAGCCGAGGGGGGACTTTTCAGCCCAAATTTTGGGCTGAAAAAGTCGGCTTATACACGAGTATATACGGTACCCTGCCTCCAGAGGTCATCAGTCTTAAATCCATTACTGCCCACATTTCTAGCTTTAATTTGAAGCTTTGGGAAGATGCAGGTACCTAGGTGACCTATTCGAGGTGGATTCCCCTCTGACCTTTGACCTTTTATGTAAGAAATATCCCAGCATAACAAATACTCATTTTCAATATCTACATCTTCGTCACCTCCTCCAATCATCTAAATACCTGTCTGACCTATCCTCCTCCATACCCCCTTCCTTTCAGCAAAAATGTAATCTTTCAAAGCCACGGCGGGTTAAGGGCCTCTCCCATATTTACAAGCAGATTAACTGCCTATCGTTACCGTCAAAACCTAGCTATATGCTTCAGTGGGAAGAGGACCTAGATTTCCGAGCGACTCAATCATCTGAGATGGTATTATTCTCCAGTTCATCTGGCTGGTTTCTCTCTGGGCCAGTTGCCGCTATGTTGGAAGCTTTGTGGGGAAAGAGGCATGCTGGCCCACGCATGGTGGCCACTGCCCAAAAATAGTTCCCTTTTGGCTGACTATTGCTAGCCTTGTGAAAACAGTTATGTCTATTAATCTACCTCTCACCCCCCAATTGGCAGTTTTAAATATAGTTATTGACAGGGTGCCAAGGGAGGTTATGGGGGTTGTCTCGCTTATATTGACTGCCGCCAGGATTAGTCTTGCGTCTTAGCCTGTGTGTGTTCATAAAGTGTGATTCATTAAGTGGTTGTAGAGATATCCCAGAGATGGAATATATTATATACATCCCGATCTGACAATACATCTTCTTCTTTTGCAGGTATGGCCTCATTGTACCACTGCTGTATCTAACTTTTCCTGTACCCAAACTCCATGTGCCTGCATATGTCTTCTGGCATGGCCTCATTGTACCACTGCTGTATCTAACTTTTCCTGTACCCAAACTCCATGTGCCTGCATACGTCTTCTGGTATGGCCTCATTGTACCACTGCTGGCTGTATCTAACTTTCCTGTACCCAAACTCCATGTGCCTGCATATGTCTTCTGGTATGGCCTCATTGTACCACTGCTGTATCTAACTTTTCCTGTACCCAAACTCCATGTGCCTGAATATGTCTTCTGGTATAGCATATTCCTCTATCTCCTTTGTAACTTACAAATATCCATATTATTTCATCCAGCTTTTGTCTCTCTCTCCTGCTGACTTTCCCCAAATGTTTCTATTAACAGCAATCTGTTAATTCTCCCCTGCTGCTTTGTGTCCTGTTTCCCTCCTCTGATCCCTCCCTTCTACTCACCTGGTTCATTGTCTGCACCCCATAGATGTATAAATTAGTGTGTGCAAACCTGTGTGACTTGGCCTATATGTGTTTATAAAGAGGGATTCATTAAGTGGCTGCAGAGATATCCCAGAGATTAACCAGAGGAAACCAGAAGGTACAATCTATACCCATCTGTTGAACTTTTCTCTAACACTTTAGTTTCCCACTAACACTTGCACAATGCTTACTTATGCCCTAACAGTAATTGCTCCACTAATCCTTTCCCTCTTTCACTACCCCCAAGCTCCAACACTCCCAGCACAAATATTTATCTTCCCATCCCTCTTACCTCCCGACCTGAGCTCCTCCGCTCACCTGCTCCTCAATCTCACACCCCTCCTGCGGAAACACAACACAAGCCGACCACTCTCATTCTCCCACCTGCTTGCCATCTCTGCTTCTATTATCCGCTGGCAATATATCTCCCAAACCAGGACCCCCACAGCTAACTTTCCCCACTATTCCTCCCTCCTATCAACCCACACCTGCAGGAAACAGCCACAATCTCCTAAATATAAAACCCACTCTTCTGACCCTCTCTCCACCGCCCTCTCTCTCTGGAGTGCTCTGGAATGCCCATTCCATTTGCAATAAACTCCACTCCATTCATGACCTCTTTACCTCTCGCAGACTCTCCTTCCTGGGCCTCACAGAAACATGGCTGACACCCTCCGACACAGCCTCCCCTGCTGCGCTTTCTTACGGTGGAATTCACTTTTCCCATACACCTCGCACTGGCAACAAACACGGCGGAAGAGTGGGTCTGCTCCTCTCTAACAACTGCATCTCCAACCCAATTCCATCTCCTCCCTCCCTTATCCTCTCATCTTTTGAAGTGCACTCTGTTCGTATATACTCTCCTTCCAACCTACAAGTGGCCGTCATTTATCGACCACCAGGTTCCACCACTACCTTCTTTGACCAATTCTCCATCTGGCTCCTATACTTTCTATCTGTTGACATCCCCACCATCATAATGGGTGACTTCAACATCCCCATTGACACGCACCAGTCAACAGCCTCCAAACTCCTGTCACTTGCCACATCCTTTGGCCTCTCTCAATGGTCCTCCACAGCCACCCACACAGATGGACACACACTAGACCTCATCTTCACTCGCCTCTGCTCCCTAACTAAACCCACAACCTCCCCTCTCCCCATCTCTGACCACCATCTACTTACCTTCTCATCCTTGTCCTCCTCATCTGCCACCCATGTCCCCCAACTCCCACACCCTCGTAGAAACCTCACACATCTTGAAACTCACACACTCTCAAACACCATTTTACCGCTATCATCCATATCCTCACTCCATGACACAGATAATGCCACAGCTTTCTATAACTCTACACTCACATCAGCTATTGATGCAGTTGCCCCTCTCACTCATGACAAAACACGACGAATCAACAGACAACCCTGGCACACAGACTCCACTGAAAACCTGCGGCGTGCGGCTAGGGTTGCAGAGTGGCGCTGGAAGAAAACACACTCACAAGAAGACTACACAGCATTCAAACAAGCACTTCTCAAATTCAAGTCAGCACTCACCACCACTAAACAGAATTACTTCATTACCCTCATATCCTTTTTGTCCCAGGCAGTTATTCAACACACTTAACTTCCTCCTCCCCCCCCCATTGCCCCCTCCTACTTCTCGCATCTCTGCAGAAGACTTTGCTACATACTTCACCAACAAGATCGACCAGATCAGACAAGTGTTTGCTAGCCAAACACCGCAGCCCCCATGTATACCGGATCAATCCTCTCCTCCACTAATCCTACTCCCAACCATCACTGAAGGAGAGCTTGCACACCTCCTCTCCAGATCGCACCTCACCACTTGTGCACTGGACCCTATCCCGTCCCACCTCCTTCCCAACCTCACCACAACACTTATCCCAGCCCTAACCCACCTCTTCAACCTATCACTAACTTCTGGTACCTTTCCTTCTGCTCTCAAACATTCAACAATTACACCTATCTTAAAGAAGCCATCCCTCGACCCCACTTCTACATCCAGCTACCGGCCCATATCTCTGCTCCTGTTGACTTCCAAACTTCTCGAAAAGCATGTCCACACTGTACTCTCATCCCACCTCTCATCCAACTCTCTCTTTGACGTCCTTCAATCCGGCTTCCTCCCTCACCACTCTACAGACACTGCCCTGACCAAAATTACTAATGACTTGCTCACGGCCAAAGCTAAACAACAGTTCTCCGTCCTCCTCCTTTTAGACCTGTCCTCTGCATTCGACAAGTCGACCACTGCCTCTTATTACAGATCCTTTCTTCCATTGGTATCACTGACCTTGCCCTCTCCTGGATCTCCTCCTATCTTTCCAACCGCACATGTAGTGTCTCCCACTCCCACACAACCTTCTCACCCCATCCCCTCTCTGTTGGGGTCCCTCAAGGCTCTGTTTGGGGCCCCCTCCTTTTCTCCATCTATACTCTTGGTCTCGGACAACTCATAAAGTCCCATGGCTTCCAGTATCACCTGCACGCTGATGACATTCAGATGTACCTCTCTGGCCCAGATGTCACCTCTCTGCTGTCCAGAATTCTGGAGTGTCTATCAGCCATATCCTCCTTCTTCTCCTCCCGCTTCCTAAAACTCAATGTAGACAAAACTGAACTCATCATCTTTCCTCCATCTCACACACCTTCCTTGCCAGACTTATCTATCACAATAAATTACATCACACTTTGCCCTGTACCTGAAGTCCGCTGCCTTGGAGTAACACTTGACTCTGCATTGTCCATCAAACCGCACATCCAAGCCCTTGCCACCTCCTGCCGTCTCCAACTCAAAAATATTGCCAGAATCCGTCCCTTCCCCAACTCCCACTCTGCTAAACTACTCATGCATGCCCTCATCATCTCCCGCCTTGACTACTGCAACCTCCTACTCTGTGGCATTCCTGCTAACACTCTTGCACCACTTCAATCTGCCCTTAACTCTGCTGCCCGACTAATCCACCTCTCTTCTCGCTATTCCTCCACGTCTCCCCTCTGCAAATCCCTCCACTGGCTCCCAATTCACCAGCGTATCCAATTCAAATTACTAACATTGACTTACAAAGGCATCCAAAATCTGTCCCCCCATATATCTCTGAACTAATATCATCCAACTCGTAATCTTCGATCCTCCCAAGACCTCCTTCTTTCCTCCACACTTGTACGTTCCTCATCTAACCACCTGCAAGGCTTCGCCAGAGCATCCCCCATCCTCTGGAACTCTGCACCCCATCACGTCCGACTGTCCCCTACACTGAGAACCTTCAAGCGGAACCTGAAAACCCATCTCTTCAGAACAGCCTACAACCTGTAGTGAGCACAGTGCCGCCTCAACACCACTGGACCCGGCGCTCCACCACCACCAAACCTGGCAATCCAGCACCACCCAAGCAGACCCAACCTACTGTCTGCCTCCCCATTGCCCTGTAGAATGTAAGCCCGAAAGGGTAGGGTCCTCTCTCCCCTCTGTATCAGTCTGTCACTTTGTTCATTATATTTGTAACTTGTCTGTATGCAACCCTTTCTCATGTACAGCACCATGGAATGAATGGTGCTCTATAAATAAATAATAATAATATAATAATAATAATAATAAAATAGAGGTCTCACTCCTCCCCAGCCTTAGAGAATGTTGTAGAGAGGCTTAATACCATTTTTCACTATGAATACTACCTCTCGCTGAATCGAATCGACCGTCTAGGGACATGGTCCTAAAGTCCTGGGTTTTATGGGCCTCTCACCCCTTGGCAACCCCGATCCCCTGATGCACTTATAATTCCTCTAGTAATTTACTGTTTCTTCACTAGCAATGTTCCTGTTGTGTAAAGTGCAAGGTAACTTTTGTCAGGTTTCGCACAATTGTCGTCTCCACCCACCCCCCAAATCTCCCTCCCCAGGTCTTGTTTTATCATATGTTAATAGTTATGATACACGTTGCATTGTACATGGTTTTCTTTGTAATGTCTTTCAATATGTTTGCATGATTTTCAATAAAAATTATAGGAACAAAAAAAAAAAAGATGTACAAAAAATTTTTAACATTCGCATGTACCCTGCTTTGTGATTAATCTGCGTATCCATTCAAGAAGGTCATCAAAACTTTGCACTCTCATCCGGAGGCAGTCCATGAATCTGTCTGGTTGGTTCCGCAGTTGTAGGTACAAAGTGTAGAACATTCACTGAGTCATTTACCGCAAAGTGATTGGGTGCACCCAAAATCTGTGACGTCTCTGGGCCAATCGTCTTCGGAGCTCATTATGATATGCTATTCCTATAAAGCAGGCAACTTGAAAAGCCATTTTAAAATGCTAATCACGTTGACGAGATGACATTGCCATTTTGCTGCAATCCAGGAAAACTAGATTGGAAAAATCCAGGAAAAACGCAGTCAGAAACCAGTCGAACAATGCTGTAATCCTGGGAAAATGATAGTTCAGGAAAGATGCTGTCTGAAATCAGTTGAACAATGCTGTAATCCAGGGAAAGTGAAGTCAAAATCCAATGAAAATGCAAACTGCTGTAAATTCAGGAAAAATTAGCTGTTAAACCCCGGAAACATGAAGTATGAAACCAGTATCCATGACAAATGAGAAGTGTAGACAATAGAACACTGACTGTATATACTTGTGGATAGGGACTAAAGATGCGGGGGAAAAAAGCACTTTCCAAATGCATACCGCATGTATCCGCACCAGTTTTTTCCGGATCCGCAACATGCAGGTACATGCGGTATTTGCCACAAATTTCGGATGAGTTAAAAATGCGGTTTTAACGGTTATCGCTGCAAATGTTGGATTATTTTTTTTTGTAAATGTAATTTTATTAAGTTTTCAGTATATTAAACATTACATACAGTGTTATCGGCCAGCATAGTGGTAAGTCCCACGACAACAGAAAAGGCCGCATATTACATCATATAAGTAACAGAATCTTCAATACAATCGAACTGTACATAATACCTCAACTCTTGGTCTTCCACTGACCTGAGTGTTAAGATTAGTAGATTCTTCCTTCTATATAAAGCTTGGGAGGGAGCCTCGTCTCAATAAGAGACATGTAATTACAAAAAGGCTAAAAGCCATTCACTATAAACATATCAATATATTATCAAAAATCAAACATCCATCCAGGGGATGCCAAACAAAACCGGAGGATATCCTTCCTCTGAAACTTCCAGGAGCCAGGGAGCAGGGAAAGTAATGCCATTTCAGAAGTGCCCACTATATTCCTCCCCTGACTAAGTCATAGTTTTGGAATACTTTTGACCAGAATATCTGAATTGAGGGACAGCTCCACCAAACGTGCAGCATGGTACCTATCTCAGAGCCACATCTCCAACAAATGGGCGAGGCGTCAGAAGAGAACCTGTGTAGCCTGTCCAGGGTGAGATACCATCTGTAACGGAGTTTAAGGTACTTTTCCAGAGCCTCGCATGAACCAGACGTTTTGTGAGCCATAAGGAAACTCTTCTCACAGTCCGTCTCGGGAATCACCCTACCCAACTCCTTCTGCCAAGCCCTCCGATAACCATGGGCCTTGGTGCCTACAGACTTGGAAAGAATGCCATAAATAGCAGATATCCCTCTTTGAGGTGCCGAATCGGCAGTGAAAACTGCTTCCAAGGAGGATAGTGTCAAATGGGGAACCCTTTGGATCATTAGGGAGCTCATGAAGGACATCAGTTGTAGATATTCCCACCATTTCAACTTAATAAGTGGAGTCTCGGCTTGGAGGGAATTCAATGGGGGGCACTCTCCATTAACCAGAACGTGTCTGATTCGGACATCGTCTTCCTCTTTCCACCCGAGGAGAGTCCGGCTGGACATCCCCGGGGGAACATTGGGTTGTAAAAAATCGGAGTCAGAGGGCTACTGAATTTTTCCTCCACAACCAGATCAGGTACTTATCCCTAATCACAGGAAAGATTCTTACTACAGATAATTTAATTTAATTATCCTTTATTAAATCGCCATAAAAATATATATTAAAAATAATTAAAAAAACAGAGCATTCCCTCCGGAGTAGGACATTCCCTTGTCCTACTATGTATGGTAACAAGATGAAATCTATTTACCAACATACATCACAGTATAACACAGGGAAATGGCAGTTGATCTACAGATGATCCAAGTCATCTAACATGGCACATTTAATTAAACTGTTTCAGTGATCATAAACATCATCATCCACTAACCATGTAATGACTAACATCCTATTGTACATCTATTATATAAACTACCACCATCTTTCATTATTTACAGATTATCCCTACAAGACAAGGTGCATACCTGGCTGTGTATAACGCCCGCGTCTGTGGTCCCTCCTCCCCTACAGCTGTTTCGCTGACCCGCTTCTTCCGGGGGGTGTACCAAGTCCCATAAGCCAGGGCCTTTTATTTGCATGACCTCCCAATCCCTTGCCGCCACGTCATATCCCCATATGCTTCTCATTGCCGGCATACCGACATCACTCATAGCGCAACGTCCTATTGGCTCCTCACTGTATGCAGCGTGACGCTTAACTAAGGCACCGGTCACGTGTGCCACATTCACAGAAAACACTGGCGATAAGCGTCGCTAGCAGTTGTAACCATGGTGACAATAGAAAATGTGTTTAAACACATCAAAACATCGTCCACTACAGAAAATTAGTCTTCTCAAGATCCATCTGTTACTATATAATCCAATATTAATACTTTTGTGTATTTTCCATATATAGCTTAAGTTTAAGTATCACCGCAATGATACCATTATCTATTGCAATAACCCCAGTCTCTACATAATTAATACCAGCTATGTTATACCTACCCCATACTATATACCCCTATGTTATAAATATAAAGTGCTAGTGCGATAATCCAACATCTATAAATAATTAAGGTGCATAATAAGTGCCTATAAGGATTGATATTAAAGTAATCAAATATAATCAATCAAGGGATGTGTCTAAATCTTCTATACTTAATCAAGGGGACCAGTGTCCCTATCCCAATATACTCCCCAAATTTATAAAACACCCTCATGTACATCACCTGTAATGCGATGTACTATTTTTAAACTACCTAATTCCTCAAATTTTCCACTAGTTGCATCTAAATTCACCTACTACCCATGAAATTATGTCTATTACATTACAGTGATAACACCACCTAACTACTCATCATACAAAAACTGTTTAAAGATTTTCTCTACAATAACATAGCAGCTATATCTTTTTTATTCATTTTTCTTTCTTCTTTTAGATGAATCTTCTTGTTAACCATATTCTTCTTTTCTCCATTTTCCTTTTTGTGTCCGATGCAAAACATCACCATTATAACACAGGTTCAGGATCATCAGATCACTATAATAATACATAAAACAGAAATTAATATCATGAAAACCTCATACTTATACCCCTTGATGCCACAACTTTATTGTCTACAGAAAAGTGCCAAATCCAAAACTCTCATTTAAACCCTGGGGAGCCAGCGTACCCAGGGTGTAAATCCACCTACTCTCAACCTGGGCCAACTTCTGACTCAAATTACCCCCTCTGGGTCCTAATTCTACTTGGTCAATAGCTCTTATTTTCAATAACCTGGAATTACATTGGTGGAATAACTTAAAGTGTTTTGGCAATGTCTTCAACTGCGAAAGATCTTCCTCCTTTTCCACCTTCTCAATAGCCAAACAATGTTCTCTTGTCCGCACTTTTACTTTTTTTGTGGTCATGCCTACGTAAAGCTTTTTACAAGGACATTATGCCAAGTATATTACTCCTTTTGAAGCACACGTCAAACATTTCCTAATAGTATAGTTCTTTGAACCACCCTGATTAGTGAATGTTTTTGATTTGACCAAATTGATACACGCCTTACACAGGCCACACGGAAAGAACCCATTTAACACTTTTGAAGTCCTGACCATATTCTTTTTTGGGTTGTAATGGCTATGCACCAAGACATCCTTTAAGTTTTTAGATCTTCGGGCCACCATCAATGGATTACTAGGAATGATGTTCTTTAAAATAGGATCCATAGACAATACCGGCTAGTGTTTTTGCAAAATCCTTTTCAATTCCATCCAGTTTTTACTATAAGTTGTTATATATCTCACCTGATTGTTGTCCTTGTTTTTCTTTTTTCCGATACAACAGGTCATTACGAGATATTTCCATGGCCTTTCTATATCTTCTTTTTATACTCCGTTGTCCATAACCCCTTGCTGTAAATCGAGTTTTCAGATCTTTTGACTGTCGTTGGAAAGCTTCTTCTGTCGAACATATTCTTTTCATTCTTAAGTATTGACTGATGGGTATCCCATTAATCATAGATGGAGGGTGAGAGGATCCTGCATATAGAAATTAAATTAGTGGAAGTTGGTTTTCTAAAAACATCCGTTCTGATCTCCCCATTTGGCAACACTGCCATCATAATATCCAAAAAATCAATTTTTCTACCGTATTTATAAGTTAATTTAATATTTAACTCATTACTATTTAAAACATTCATCAGAACCTCCAGTTCCGTTTCACTACCCTCCCAGATGAACATCACATCATCAATATATCTTATCCAATGATGTACTTTCTCTATCCCTGCAATAGTGTCACCCTGGAATATTTCTCTTTCCCAAAGACCTAAAAATAAATTTGCATAACTGGGGGCACATGAGGCCCCCATAGCGGTCCCTTGTAATTGAAGGTATGTTTTGTCACAAAAGATGAAAAAAACTATGCGTCAAAACATACTCTAACAGGGTCAATAGGAAATTCATCAGATTACCATCCATATCCGAAGATTCTAGGAACCATCTCACTCCCTTCAACCCATTTCTATGTCGAATCGAGGTGTATAACGATTCGACGTCTGCTGTCACCAGCATCATATTTGCATCCAGATGAATTTGATCTAACCTTTTGAGTACAGCAGTTGTGTCTCCCACAAATGAAGGCAATGACATGACTAATGGTCTCAGGTAATGATCCAGGATCTGACAAATGGGTTCACATAAACTTTGATTCCCCGACACTATTGGCCTACCTGGGGGGTCCGTTTGGTGCTTATGAATTTTTGGAATCAGATAGAATGTTGCAATCCTAGCTTCATACTTCTTTATGAAGTCCAGCAATTTTCTGGGAATGATATCATTATCCACCGCCGTCTCGATGATGTCCAGTAGTTCTTTCTTAAAAATAGACAAGGGGTTACTACACAACCTTTTGTAGTATGTTCTATCATTCAACAAGTGGTATGCCTGTTTTTCATAAAGAACACAAGGCCACACCACTATGTTACCCCCTTTGTCAGCTTGTTTTATTACAACATCATCCCATTTTTTGATTTCCTCTATGGCCTCCATCTCTTCCAATGACATGTTAATCTTCCCTTTAAATTTTACCATATTTTCAATATCATTGGTCACCAGCTTTGTGAATATTTCCACTGCCGGACATAGGCCCATAGACAGAAATTTTTTTGATTTTCCACATAAGTGGATGGGAAATCTTCCTACCTTATTGGTATTTGATTCATCCTCCAGAGACTGCAGGACTTCAACCAATTCTTCTTCTTCAGCAGAAAATGCAGATGTTCCTGATTTTTTATGGATTATTTTCAATATTAATTTTCTGGCGAATAGATGCAGATCCTTTACTGTCGTGAACGAGTCTATTGGACAGGAAGGAGAAATTTTCCTCCGCCAGCTCTCTTCGAGCCGAATGCCAGGCCCTAAGTGTCTCGGACGTGAGGAAAGACAGATGACCAATAGAGGCCAGGGCCTTCGACGGAATCCACTGCAAATACTTAAGGGGAGTCACAACCCCGTCTTGTTCAAGTCGAACCCATTGTTTGGATTCTGCCTTGAAATGCCAGTCTAGCAGTCGTACCAAAATGGCCGACATACAATATCTCCGAATATCTGGAAGGCCTGCACCTCCCGACTTCCTTGGGGAGGAAAGAATCTGCATACTGACTCTCGACCTCCTGCCGTTCCACAGAAAACGAGAAATTACTGACCTAAGGGTACGGAAAAACGCCCCAGGTGGCCACACAGGTAAGGCCTGGAAAACATAGAGGAACCTTGGCAGGATGTCCATCGCCACCACATGGATCCTTCCCAACCAAGACAGTCGCAAAGGTCTATAAGACTCCAACATGGAACCCACCTCAGCTAGTATAGCCTGGTGATTTAATCGGAACACGTCAGACAGGTCAGCTGGGAGGCTCACTCCCAAGTATACTGCATGGCCCGAACGCCAGTGAAAGGGGAGATCTCTTGCGAGGGAAGCTACTTCAGATGAGGGCAGGGATACATTCAGTGCCTAAGTCTTCGCATAATTGACCTTGAAATTACTAAGGCCTCCGAACGTCTCAAATTCGTGTAGTAGTGCAGGGAAGGTCACCGATGGGCGAGTAACAAAAAGAAGAACGTCATCGGCAAAAAGCGCCGCCTTATGGTGGGTATCTCCCACCACCATCCCGTGGATGTCATGATTATCCCGTATGGTCTTGGCCAGATGTTCCATGATGATACAGCAAAGGGGACAGCGGACAACCCTGTCTCGTCCCGTTTTTGACGAGAAATGACCCCGATAAGCCTCCATTTATCCGCACCCTTGCCGAGGGATGGGAGTATAGAGAATGAATCCCATTCAAGAATCTGTCACCCAAGCCAATATGAGCTAGGGCCTCCCACAAAAATCCTCAATGGACCCTGTTAAAGGCCTTCTCTGCATCGATGGAAAGCAGACAGAGAGGGGACTTACACATCCTAGCCTTTTTGATCAATAGACAAGAGCGAAGAATGTTGTCCCGGGCCTCTCTACCCTTGACAAAGCCCACCTGATCAAGGTGGACGATGGATGGGAGTCTCTCGGAGAGCCTATCCACCAAAATTTTGGCAAATAGCTTGACATCCACATTAATTAGAGAAATGGGTCGGTAACTCGCTGTCTCCGATAAATCCTTTCCTGGTTTAGGTATCACGCAGATATGAGCCTCAAGGGCTTGCGGAGGGAAGGTCTCCCCTCCCAGAACAGCTCTAAAAGAAGAGAGTATATGAGGCAGCAAGTCACCGAGCATAGTCTTGTAGAATATGGCGTGAAGCCGTCCGGTCCCGCACTCTTGGATGTCAGGGTATTCTTAATTGCCTCCGAGAGTTCCTCCACCGATACGTCCACCTCAAGGGATGAGACTTCATCCCCAGACAAGGACGGGATCCCAACTTTGGATATATACGACCGCATTTTATGGCGCAAAGCTTCAGGGTCCCTATCGTCAAATTTTCCTTTTAGACCATAAAGGTCTGCATAGAACCTCTGGAAGGCCTGCGAGATATCCTCCGTATTGTGTAACAGTTTACCCGCAGAATTTTTGATAGCCGGAATATATATGGGACCCGACCTCGGGTGTAACAGTCTGGCTAAGGGTCTCCCACAGGCATTAGCCTTTTTGTAAAAAAATCCTTTCGTCCTTTCTTTTTCCCTTTCAAATCTAAAATCGAGCAGGTTTCTAAGCTTGTTTCTAGTAGAAGTCAACTCAATGAGCTCCCCTCGATCCCCAGAAGCTTTGTGTCTGGACTCCAAGTGGCCTATCTGCTGCAATAATCGGGAGATTTGCTCAGACCGAAGGCGCTTCAGTCTTGAACCTTGCTTGATTAATGTACCTCTAAGAATACATTTGAGGGCCTCCCATTTGACGGTCGGGGAGGTAGAGTCCCGTTCATGCGTCTGTGAAAACAATTCTATATCAGATTTAAAATTTTCCAAACATTTGGCATCTTTCAGAAGATGACCATTCAGTCTCCAGGTCCATTCTTTCTTAGTCAGCCCTGGGATCGCTACTGATAAAAAAAATAGGACTATGGTCTGAGTAGACTATATTGCCAATAGAGGCGACATGATTCCATGACAGGACGCCATGGCTGACAAGAAACAAGTCGATTCGAACGGTGAACCCCCGAGAAGAAAGAGTAGTCTCGCCCCATAGGATTAAGAATCCTCCAGACATCCACTAGTTGTAATTTACAAAGGAATCTCCGAAGCGCCTGTACTCGCTTAGGTGGAGCCGTCCCTCTTCCAGACGTAGAATCAACAGGAGGTTCAAGTACAAAATTAAAGTCACTCCCAATTATGACCTGACCTTCAGCAAAATCTGCTAATTTCAATAGGAGGGCTCTACAAACTCTCGTTTGTTCCCTGTTGTGGAAGTACCAGTTGACTAGGGTCACACGGGTTCCTGCTATCATTAATTTAAGGAAGATGTATCATCCGTTGGGGTCGATTACTGAGTCAAGCAGCGTATAAGGTAAACCCTCGTGGAAGGCTATAGACACCCCTTTAGACCTTGCTTCGGGATTTGTGCTGTGAAGCCAGGTGAAAAACTGTTTACCCCCTATATGGGGTATATGGCCCGCTTTAAAGTGAGTCTCCTAGAGTAATAACACCTGGACCCCTCATTTGTGCATATCCTGCAGAACCTGATGTCTCTGTTGGGGCGTATTAAAGCCCCTAACGTTCAGAGACCCAATCATCAAGGACCCCATGTTCAACACGTCGACTGAGGCCCCAACCCTCTGGGGATTCACCACCACTACCAACGCACAGCCTAAATCTTAGAAAAAGAGAAAAAGAAGAGGACAGAGAAAGAAAAAGGGAAAGTAGGGAAACCCTGGACGGATAGATATATCACTTCAAAGATTAATGGGGTATATTCTGTAAAAGAAGTATTGTGCTCTAAAGATGAACATGAAATCCCCTTGGGGAGTACCTTTCCAGGAGGAAGAGAGAGTGTGACTACGTTAATAGTCAAGAAAGGTACTCGAATATCAGTTAACACAACAGTAAATAAATCTATAAGATCCGAGGAATATACGGTCCACTCAGTCTCGAACCTCAGAAAAACACATAGTGACATTTAACCAGCCTGGAGACAAATAACCGAGCATATTTAAAGAAACATTAGGAGATTTCAATAGGACGCATAGCATAGTGCAATATGGGGGACATCTATCGCCCCTTGAATTAAGAGAGTTAAAACTGCAAGAGATGAGGGGATAAGGGGGGAGGGGGGGGGGAACTGGAAAGGGAAGGGTAAAATTAGTGAATGTTCGCCGACTGGAAAGGATATTGGGGCTCCAATCGCAGAAGCTTTAAGTATCAAAAATTGTCTAAGCACATCAAATGCCTGGGAAAAAACACCAGTCAGGGGATGTTCAGCAGTAAGGATTACAAAACCCTGGATACTGCTACAATCAGCCTTCCTCCTCTTGTTCGCCATCAGTGGCCCTCCGTCTCCTCCGGGCCCTACCCCTTCCATTGCCTCTGCGCCTTTGTTCGCGTTGTGCCCGAGGGGCCGCTGAATATATGCCTTCAGGAGCAGGGGACGGCAAGTCAGGGAACAGGAGGCCAGGGTCAGCTATGTCGAGGGCCTGCAAAAATTCTTGGAGCTCTCTAGAGTGGGATAGGTATGCCATTTGATTCCCACAGCGAACCTGTAGACGAAAAGGATAGCCCCAGGAATAAGGAAGATTGTGATGCCTCAAAAGATCCAGGAGAGTCCGCAAAGCTCTCTTCTTCTGAAGGGTTCTTCTGGACAAATTGGCCATTAATTGTATGTTACATCCCAGGAAAGTAATCTCCTCACATCGCCGTGCTAAGGCGGCAAATAACATCACGAGGAAATGCTCCTTCCACCGGGGGGGAGAAGGGGGGGGCCGAGGGACTTATGAGCCCTGTCAAACCCAACAGTGGAGTCCTCAGGTACGTTTCTAATAGAATTGAATAAACTTTGAAGGGTATGCCCAGGTCCCCAGAGGCGACAGACTCCGGAATACCCCTACACCCGAATGTTCTGTCTCCTTTCCCAGTTCTCCAGGTCCTCCATAGTGTCTAGAAAAGTCTCCTGTTGGGACCTCGGAAAAAACCACAATGTCCTCCAGTTTTTGCAACGTATATTTAGGGCCTCCATATTGGCATCAGACTGCGATATTCTGTCCGAGATACCCCTGACTTCTCCCCGTATCTTTTTAGTTTCAGCTTTAAATGAGGTCTCCATTTTTGAGAGAAAGTCTATCATCTCTTCCCGTGTGGGCATATTGAGAACATGAGCCCTGAACGAGTCCCACATGTCGCTTCCAGGAGCAGGGGTGTCCTTAGGTGGTTCTGTTTGACTCATTCGTGGGCCTGGGTCAACAGGAATTATGTCTTTGGTCATGAGACCGCCGGGGGGGCCACTCAGGTGAGAGGTGTGTGGTATCTCTGGTGTTGTCCCCAAGGGGCCTGGGGTTAGATGAATTTGCGGCCAGTATATCGCCCCCATCGGCTGTTACCATCTCTGGCATTGCAGGTTATTAACATGGCTGTATGGGGCTGGAGGTGGGTAAGGGCTCAGTCCTGGGCTGGAGGACTGATCAGGCTGCCCCGGGTCCCCGTAAATCTGGCCCCCACTCCTTACCACTACCTGCGAGGCCGGGATCTTCTGTATCCCTCCGACCTTCTCCAGGCTTCTCTGCTCCCACGCGGCGGATTCATGCTGGCCGGTGTAGTGAGGGCTCCCTGTTCTGCTGTCTCCCTCAGAAATCATCATCTGCTGTAAGGCATCATAGGTTTCAAGCTGTGCAGCGTTGTCCTTTGCTGTGCTGGGTGAGAAGACAGGCTCGGATTGCGGCTCCAGGCTCTCCCATCTTGTGATCCTCTGCAGCTAAGGGGGGCCTGCTGGAGCTGCGGAGATACCGTGTTATACCGCCGGATTTCAGGCGGGAGGGTCCCGGTTTCGCTCCTGTGCGGCTGCTCCTACTCCTCACCGATATGAGGTGATCTTCCCTCCAGGCTGGGGTTCTGGTAATCGTCAAGAAAGAGGCCGAGGGGACAGAGCTCAAGGACTAGCGTCTGTCTCCCTTAGTGATGGGCAAATCCTAAATTACTCGGAATCGCTTGACTCTAGCGAGTCCGAGCCCAGGACTCGCTACTCGATGCGAGTCTAGCGAGTCCAATGTTAATGAATGGAGAAGCGAGTAATAGCGAGTAATGTGTGATTTAAAAATCGCAGATGTGTCTCGGAAAGCGCTCGCATTGCCGTGTCGGAAGCCCCACTCGCAACTGTATTTTGCTGCTGTCTCCGAGGCCAAACTTGCATGTGTTTGAGGTTAGGCAAGCGATTTTCTGCAGCAAACCCCATGCTTTTTGCAAACAGGAAATAAGCCGACTCGAGCTGCCTGGCTGGACACGCAGAAACACACCGAGTAAGCATGGCCCCTGTCAACACCCTGCAATTAATTGCTCTGGTGGAGGCTCGGCCCCTGCTTTGGCTGCCCACTGACCCTGCCTATGGGGATAACGTCCAGTGGACTACAGCCTGGAGGGAGATCGCACGCGTTTTTCCCTACGTTTCATCGTTGTGGCCATGATGCACAGAGCAATATGGGTGAGTTAAATGTGTTTACACGTTATATTGCATTTACCGTATATAGTCGTGTATAAGCCGACCCGTGTATAAGCCGACCCCCCTACTTTAGCCCAAAAAAACTGGGAAACCATATTGACCGCCATCCTTGTATACAGCGGCTATCACTGTTAGACAGCCCCCCAGCAGAGTATACAGCTCCACCTGCAGAGTATACAGGCCCCCCAGTGAGTATATATGCCCCCGATATTAGGGTATACAGACCCCCCGTGGGTACACAGGCCCCCAGCAGTGGGTATACAGGGCCCCTGTGGGTATACAGGGCCCCCATAGTAGGGTATACAGGGCCCTCAATGTGTTATCATGCGCCGTCGCATGGTTGCCTATATTTGGATGGGGTCACAATAGTACACTTAGTTTAAGGGCTGGTCCTCCTGGCTCTGAAGGCCAGGGGGTTGGGAGTATATAAATACCACTAATGAGCGGAGTCTGGTGCCCGCACTATTACATTCTCTATGCGTTGACATGTGCCCTGCCCCATTTGTGATTGTGGCCACGTGAGCTCAATGTCCGTAATGCTGTTGATGATGTTCCACACTGTCGTGTCCATGTGCCTTGTATACACATTACACACACAACATGAATAAAATGTTATTGTTGATTTGTACACATACTTTTAGTGTTTCAAATGTTACAGAGGTCTAAACCCGGTTTGAAATCATTTCACAGTTGACATCATTATGAAACGGTGGAGGAGCTGCAGCGATCAATACAAGCGGCATCACCGGAGGATCATGGAGGGGGGACCGGAAGCTGCTCACGGGACAATCTATTGCCACTACGAACGGCTGTCCTTTCTAGAACCGGTGGCCCGTATGCCAAGGTATGTGTCTGCTGTTTACTATTATTGTTATTATTATTTATTTATATAGCGCCATTAGGTTCCATGGCACTTTACATGAGGATAAGGGTTAACGACAAAAAACAGTACATGAAGACAATCAGGTCATACAGGTACAAGAGGAGAGGACCCTGTCCACGAGGGCACACAGTGTACGTATGAAGCTCTATAATGAGTGTGCTGGTTTACATACCCACACTGGGGTTTGTTTCTGCCATGGTGCAACACAATTCTATTACCTTTGGCAATGATCCAGGACATACACATTTATAGTCACATTGTGACGTTGGGACAAATAAGCAATGTTCTACAGGGTGGTCAGACACAATGTTCCGTGACCTCACAATTAGCTATTATTGTTGGCATGTTTGTGGAACAAAGCCATGTTCTTCCCTGCAATGGCCTCTAAGGTGTGTGGCCCTGTCTGGTTTGCCTGTCATAAGCCTCATTTGTATCAGTTCCTAATGGCCTCGACTTGCATAAGGGTCACATACATCCCTACACGTTTAGTTGTGGGTGTTTTTTTCGGCTAAATAACGTTGCAAGGATATACCCCTTTTGTCCTGCACACACAATGGGCTCCATATAGGGCGCAGTTCACACAGGCCTGCACAGTGTATGCCCAGCCTCGTCTGACCAGAATCTGCTGTGGTAAGAGAATTTATTTTCTATTTTGTCCTTTGCTCACTTGAGATAAGAATTTAGTGGATAGGACTTGTGATCCGTGGGGAGCCGTGTAGGGGCTCACAAGCTTACGTGTTTTGGACCAAAAGACAAACCAATACCCCACAATTTGTTATAGTTTAAAACTAACTAAATTTCCACAATGTCAGTTTTCTGTCATTGTGGGTTTTTCTTGCACTCTTTTGTTTCTGTGTGTAGTTGGGCCGTATGGGTGCGTTTGTTTCGGCGAAGGTAGCGGTGTTGAATGCCACAACAGCCCGCCTACTGAAATGGGGGCTAATGTAAGAGGCTGGGCATACACTGTGCAGGCCTGTGTGAACTGCGCCCTATATGGAGCCCATTGTGTGTGCAGGACAACCAGTGGTCACTCCCTCTGTGTGAAAGGAGGTTGCTAGTGATTGGGGCTGGTGTCTTGCATTCATAATGCCTTCAGTTAAAACCTGGGCAAAGCTGCATACAGCACTGAGTGTAATGGTCGTCTGACCAGAATCTGCTGTGGTAAGAGAATTTATTTTCTATTTTGTCCTTTGCTCACTTGAGATAAGAATTTAGTGGATAGGACTTGTGATCCGTGGGGAGCCGTGTAGGGGCTCACAAGCTTACGTGTTTTGGACCAAAAGACAAACCAATACCCCAAATTTGTTATAGTTTAAAACTAACTAAATTTCCACAATGTCAGTTTTCTGTCATTGTGGGTTTTTCTTGCACTCTTTTGTTTCTGTGTGTAGTTGGGCCGTATGGGTGCGTTTGTTTCGGCGAAGGTAGCGGTGTTGAATGCCACAACAGCCCGCCTACTGAAATGGGGGCTAATGTAAGAGGCTGGGCATACACTGTGCAGGCCTGTGTGAACTGCGCCCTATATGGAGCCCATTGTGTGTGCAGGACAACCAGTGGTCACTCCCTCTGTGTGAAAGGAGGTTGCTAGTGATTGGGGCTGGTGTCTTGCATTCATAATGCCTTCAGTTAAAACCTGGGCAAAGCTGCATACAGCACTGAGTGTAATGGTCGTCTGACCAGAATCTGCTGTGGTAAAATAATTTATTTTCTATTTTGTCCTTTGCTCACTTGAGATAAGAATTTAGTGGATAGGACTTGTGATCCGTGGGGAGCCGTGTAGGGGCTCACAAGCTTACGTGTTTTGGACCAAAAGACAAACCAATACCCCACAATTTGTTATAGTTTAAAACTAACTAAATTTCCACAATGTCAGTTTTCTGTCATTGTGGTTTTTTCTTGCACTCTTTTGTTGCTGTGTGTAGCTGGGCCGTATGGGTGCGTTTGTTCCGGCGCAGGTAGCGATGTTGAATGCCACAACAGCCCGCCTACTGAAATATGGGCTAATGTAAGAGGCTGGGCATACACTGTGCAGGCCTGTGTGAACTGCGTCCTATATGGAGCCCATTGTGTGTGCAGGACAACCAGTGGTCACTCCCTTTGTGTGAAAGGAGGTTGCTAGTGATTGGGGCTGGTGTCTTGCATTCATAATGCCTTCAGTTAAAACCTGGGCAAAGCTGCATACAGCACTGAGTGTAATGGTCGTCTGACCAGAATCTGCTGTGGTAACACAGTGTAATAGTGCAGACAAATTTTTAAATTTGTAATGTAATGCCAAAAAATCTTGGACAAACGCTACCCACAAATAGAATATTGTTTGAGGCATGAGCCAAAATGTCCTTAATGTATTTGCTGCAATTCCATCTTAAGGCCAACAATGAAAATACACAGATACACTGAGTCAAAAAAGCGTGCACATTTTATGTTTGGCCCATGGTTTTGTTTCCAAACGCAACCCATTCACAAAATTTTTTTTATATTTAACCCACAGAGCTGCTCACTACCAGATGCGGCGTCGGAACCCGCCACCACAGCTGCCTGAGGAGGCGAGGGAGGCCCCTGAACCACCACCAGAGTAGGAGGGAGTCCCACCACCACCACCACCACCACCACCACTATCTTTGGGGCATGCCCGGCCACAGTGACTCACCGTGGGCCGCGCCTGCCGGTAGTGGGGCCCGGTTGAGTGCAGATCAAAAGTTGAAGACGTCTTGTAGGGGTTTAATTTATTAGTGACGCCACCTATGAGTAGTTTCGGTAATCGTTACCGACGCTGCGGAACCTCCAGGGGATGGACAGCAGCAAGATGGAACGCTCCCCACAGGCTGAGCGGTGATCCCTGGAGGCTGGAGCTGCTTAAGATGTTGTGCGGCAGCTGCGGTTACCTTGTAGTGCGGACGGACAGTTCATAAGGAAGCACGGACACAGAAAGTCTCTGCAACGGGTCTTTACTGTAACCAGCAGGCAGTACATGGTATACAGTTTACGGGTAGTAGACCGGGTGGACTCAGCAGTGATAGTGTCCCTCAGAGATCCGCAAGTGTTCCTCCATTCTAGCTAAGTGTTTCGCCATTGTCGCCCAGGAATACCAGATCGGGTACGGGAAGGCTGCTTCAATGCCCTATCCAAGTTGTACATTGTGGATGTTTTGGGGAGCCTTGGATCCCTCGGTGGGTACACCGCTGGTTAGACGACTGGAAGTTTGCTGGTGGTGGGGTGCTACTGTGAAGCTGCTCCTCCACGCTTCTGGTTCGCGTAGCAGAGGTGAACTGCTGCCAGCTTCGGTACCAGTGAACCGGCTGTGAAGTTGTGGGCACGGGAGTCTTTTGGAACCCGTGGTTATGATGCCCGATCCCGGTTGTTGAGGCCTCAGGTGCTGACACCCGACCGGTGACGGCCCGGGGGCTGCACGGGGTGCAGAGCCCCAGCTCCTACTCCAAGTTCTCTGTTCTAGACTCTGTTCTAGACTCCTCTCGACTGTTCTCCGTAGACTAAGTGTCTGTTCTCCCTACACACTTCCCTAGCACTCCGCCCACCAGGACCCTGGATTGGCCCTCTGTTCTAGGTGATGCATGCAGGGTTGGATCTCAAAGTTAACTAGGTCACTGCTGTGTCAGGGAATATTGCGGCTGCATTTATGGCTGCAATACCCTCTTGTGACGCACTCGTTGCGGGGCGCCACAACAGCAAGAAGAGGAGGTTGAAGGGCCACCACAACCGGCTCCCCACCAAAACCAACCTCTGCCCATCTACCTTGCTCCACTGCCGACTGCCAGCAGTGTGGGGAGTCAACATAACCCCAGCAGCCCCGCTCAGATCCCGGGGGCACAAAATTACAACATTGGACAATGTGATGCTGACTTTGCCCGCAGTCTTATACCATTCTTGGCTCAGATTCCATGGGAGAGACAACTGCGGGCAAGGTCAGCAATCCACATTGTCCTTGATGCCTGTAGGCCCCAAACCACCCTGGGCAGGTATTTGCTTTTTTGGAGGAGTGGAAGCTCTCTAGATCAAACATACTGGACAGGGCCACACCCCGGGACAGGTACGTGGCGACCCAGAGGTGGTGTCCACCAATCAGGGGCCTACCAACCCAAGGCCAACCGGCCCAGATGCCCCACCCTACAGGCTTACAACCACTGGGTGAGGTACTCCATGGGGCCCTGGACCTCCTCCACGACCAGGGTGATGGTGTCACGGTAGAGGCAACCCCGGAGAATGCGGCAACCTACCACCAGCTGTAGGCCCCTTATTTTTTTGTGTTTATTTGTTTTTCTTGTGCATTGCACAATTTCTTTGTTATTTTATTATGTGTTATCTACAACTTGTTACAAAGTTATAACAAAAAAAAAAAAATCTGACATCTTTGCCTTTATGGCGGAATAATACCCAGTTTACAAAAACTGCTTTGTGTCTGTCTTTTTTCAGGGAATGGATGTGTAGGTTTTTTTTGTGGGTGGGCTTAAAGTCATCATCATTAGCAAGTACTTTACGGCCCGCATGGCGCATGAAGGCACCTTGGTTATTATGTGTAAAATCATGACGGCATATACAAATGTTGCTGACAAATAAATAGTGCCTGTGTTTGTGGGGGGGTTACTTAATGAGTCGGTATGGCAACAACACTAGGAACACAGATGCGATAGGCTGGGACGTCTACTTGCAACAGAGCGCGTCTACGCGTTATCTCCGTAGCGTACAGTGGGACCCTTCGCCAGGCTCCAGCAGGATCTTAGTACAAACCAGTCTTCGATGCAGGCATAGGCCTGTTGCCTCCAAAAATTAGCCCAAGGGGCGGGATCAACTCTTTTTAGAATAAGAGGAGGGCGCGTGGCCCATACTATATTCTTGCTTGTCCTGAGAGCATAGTACAAGCAAGTAATTCGATGCAGGCATAGGGCTGTTGCCTCCAAAAATTAGCCCAAGGGGCGGGATCAACTCTTTTTAGAATAAGAGGAGGGCGCGTGGCCCATACTATATTCTTGCTTGTCCTGAGAGCATAGTACAAGCAAGTAATTCGATGCAGGCATAGGCTTGTTGCCTCAAAAAATTAGCCCAAGGGGCGGGATCAACTCTTTTTAGAATAAGAGGAGGGCGCGTGGCACATACTATATTCTTGCTTGTCCTGAGAGCATAGGAGAAGCAACGTCTTCGATGCAGGTATAGGCTTGTTGCCTCAAAAAATTAGCCCAAGGGGCGGGATCAACTCTATTTAGAAGTAGAGGAGGGTGCGTGGCCCAAACTATATTCTTGCTTGTCCTGAGAGCATAGGAGAAGCAACGTCTTCGATGCAGGCATAGGCTTGTTGCCTCAAAAAATTAGCCCAAGGGGCGGGATCAACTCTTTTTAGAAATAGAGGAGGGTGCATGGCCCAAACTATATTCTTGCTTGTCAAGAGAGCATAGGAGAAGCAACGTCTTCTATGCAGGCATAGGCTTGTTGCCTCAAAAAATTAGCCCAAGGGGCGGGATCAACTCTTTTTAGAAATAGAAGAGGGTGCGTGGCCCAAACTATATTCTTGCTTGTCCTGAGAGCATAGGAGAAGCAACGTCTTCGATGCAGGTATAGGCTTGTTGCCTCAAAAAATTAGCCCAAGGGACTGCATTGTATTTAAAAAAAAAAAAAAAAAAAATTAGAAATGCTCACAAGCGGATGCACTTGTAAAGTAAAAAGATGTTTACTGATTGCGTATTTTTTTTATCATGCCGCAAATGTTTCAGGAACATGACTTATCACATCGTCTCAGCTGAGGGAGATGCCGATACTTCCTGTCTTAAAAGGGCATAAAGTTAAAAGCGCAATATTCCAATCCTATTAATTAAGATTAGGTTACACTACAATTGGGTACTGTCGTCTGGGGCGCTTACGAACTCCGATGATATCCAGTCCTTGTTGAACTTTATGAGAGTCAGCCTGTCGGCATTTTCAGTAGTAAGCCGTGACCTTCTATCAGTAACTATACCCCCAGTGGCACTGAAAACACGCTCTGATGTCACACTAGCAGCTGGGCAGGCCAGCACCTCCAAGGCATACAGAGCGAGCTCTGTCCAAGTGTGAAGCTTGGAAACCCAGTAATTAAAGGGTACTGAAGGGTCGGTTAGGAAGCTGGTACTGTCACTGACATACTCATTCACCATGTTGGAAAATTGTTGTCTCCTAGTCAAGGTGACTGCAGGCATGATCCGTTGTTGATTGGAAGGTCTTTTGAACATCGCCCAGTTGGTGGACATCTTACCCCCACCTCTTCTTGACATTGATGACGTTTGTGTCCCAACCTAAGGCTGCTGTTGTAAAGAGCTGATTCTTCGGGGGTACAGCGGAGTCAGACGGTGATATGGACATCAAATTGTCAACAACAACAGTCTTGAAAAAATCCATCGTTAAGCCCCTGGTTGTCTGCAACAGCAGCGATGGAAATTTGTCTTTGTATCTGGGGTTCCAAAAAGGTTGACAACCAATAGAGGTTGCTGCCATATATGTGAATGACGCGTGGATCTTGGGAGAGACATTGAGACATTACGTCAGCCATATGTGCTAAGCTGCAAAGACTCATCTCCTCGGTTGCAACAGAATGAGGATCACTACGCATCATGGCCTCTTCATTGGTCTCCGCCTCCTCCTCTTCAGCCCACCCATGCTGTACCGACATAAACGTAGGGTTTGGAGTACCATTAGGGTTCACATCAGTACCACAGAAAAGTTAATCTTCTTCATCATCACCCTCATCACCTTCTTCTTCCAGACCCAATGTAGCCTGCTGATGTTGGCTTGGCTGGCTAGGATCAGCGATGTTAAATTCTGGCTCCATAGCCATCCGCTGGGCCCTGCCCTCAAAGCTTCTGTTTTCAGATTCAGGAGCGATTCCTTAAGCAAACAGAGCATGGGGATGGTGAGACTGATAATGGACTGATCATCGCTGACAAGTTTGGTGCAGTATTCAAAGTTGTCCAGCAACTCGCAAAGATCAGCGATCCAGACCCACTCTAAAGTAGTAATGTGTCTGGTCTGACTTCCGTGGTGACGGGCATGTTGCAGCTGATATTCCGCTATTGCCCTCTGCTGCTCATTAAACCTTGCCAACATATGGAATGTTGAGTTCCATCTCGTGGGCATGTCGCAAATTAGCCGGTGTTTAGGCAAATTAAATTTGTTTTGAAGGGCTGAAAGACTGCCAACTGCTGTGGATGAATGTCTAAAATGGGCGCAAATTCGCCTCACCTTCTCGAGTAGGTCAGATAACTCGGGGTATATTTTAAGGAATTTCTGAACTATTAGGTTCAGCACGTGAGCCAGGCAAGGCACGTGAACAAGGTTACCGTGCTTCAGTGCCGTCACAAGGTTTTGTCCATTATCGCTCACAACAAGACCTGGTTGTAGTTGCAGTGGGGCCAGCCACTCATCAGTCTGTTGCTTAAGACCCTTCCACAGCTCAGCTGCAGTGTGAGGTGTGTCACCTAGACAGATAAGCTTCAGAAGAGCCTGTTGTCGCCTTGCTGAAGCACTACTGCAAAGCTCCCAACTTGGACGTGATGGTGCGGGCAGCTGAGCAGTGGACAAAGAAGTTGCAGAAGCAGATTGCGTACTGGACATATATGATGAGGCAGCCACCCTGAATGATGTTGTGCCTGCTATTCGTGGAGTTGGCAGTATTTCAGATGCTCCACTTTGCGAAGTTGGGACACTGTCCACCAGGTTGATCCAGTGAGCCGTTACTGAGATGTATCTGCCCTGTCCACAAGTACTTGTCCACGTGTCCGTTGTTAGGTGGACTTTGGCGGTTACAGCATGTGTTAGTGCACGCTTTAAGTTGTTGACAACGTGCTGGTGTAACGCGGGGACGGCACTACGTGAGAAAAAGTGGCGGCTGGGTACAGTGTATCGTGGTGCCGCCACAGCCAACAACTCCCGAAAAGACTCTGTACCTACAAGCCTAAACGGCAGCATTTCCACAGCTAACAACTTTGCAATTTTAGCAGTCATTTTTTGGGAAAATAGGTGTGTCGATAGGTACTTCTTTTGCCTTTCATACAGCTGTGGCACAGACAACTGGACGTTTGCCGCACACACACCAGTGGCTTCACTACTGTCAAGTCTCTCTTGTAGCGCAGCTTCGGAGGAGTACGTTTCAGCAGGAGCTGATGCCTGAACACTAGCTGGTGAAGGATGGATCTGAGGTGGCCTGGAAGTGTTGGGATCAGAAGGCACTGATTCTGAACCCTGATGGGCCGACCACTGAATTGGATGCTTAACAGACATATGCTTACGCATACTGCTGGTGCTCAGGTTTTTTTTTCCCAGGCCTCTGCTTAGCCTTGCATGGCAGATGTTGCAGATAACCACATTTGGTACAGATGGGGCATCCTTAAAAAATTGCCACACAATGGCTTTTCGGCCTTTATGTTGAATTGGAGGCAAAGGAGGATGACTCTGTACCACACCAACTGTTGACACAGTTTGGGCAACTGTGTTTACAGTTTGTGCAACAGTTGGTACACTTTGTGCAACAGTTGACACAATTTGGCCAACTGTTCTCACAGTTTGTGTTCTGGAGAAAGGAGTAAGCCTTGGTGCTTTTGGCGGTGGTACATAGCCACTTTCCTCCTCCTGGCTGCTCTGTTGGCTATGCATGCCAAGAGTCCAGGTAGGATCTGTGGTCCCATCATCCACGCCTTCCTCCTCAAAGTCTTCGGGATAACGTGACTGAGCAGGCTGGCCAGATGAGATGTGTGTCTCATCATCCATCATCATCATCCCCCTCCTGAGATGCTGTATGGCTTTGGTGAAAGTGGCTTTTTTGAGTACGAGGTGCTTCCAAACTTTGGCCATGAATAGACATTACGTCTTCTTCAAGTATCTCGTCAGGCACTGCTAAAGAAAGGCCAGATGGAATCGAGTGCTGATACGAACCAAATAAATCATCGGAGTGACCAAGGTCGCACTCCAAGTTTTCCTCTGGCTGCCGATGGCTTGAGGAAATAGGAAGCCTTTGAGGATTGGATGGCCCTGCGTTGTCTGTAGCGACACTAGACTGTGTTGGCACGGACGATTGTGTACTCAAAGAACCAGTGGTGGAGGTGTTATCAGCCATCCAAGATGTTATCTGGTCATGCTCTTCCGGCCTCAAGACACGTTTTTGTTGAGTACTGGTAATTTTAGACGGGAAAAAGAGAGATCTATCAATCCTCGTCTGTCTACCTGTACCAGTGCCTTCTTGGGCACGACTGCTACGGCGGGTTAAATGTGTGCTAACACTTGGCAGTGAAGCAGCACACTAGTCCCTGAAAAAATTAGAAAGTGCGCACAGCCACCGAGATGGAGTTTGGTGTTGCTGCAGGCGTCACTTACTGGCGGGTTAAGTGTGTGCTAACACTTGTCAGTGAAGCACCACACTATTCCCTGAAAAAATTATTAAGTGCGCACAAGTAGTCGCACAAGTACGTGCTATTTGCAGCTAGGAGAGCAGCAACGCACTGTTCTGCCACAGACAAAATAACGCTGAAGGGGTTTTTAGGACCCAAAATCTATCAGCTGCAAAAAAATTGTAAATAGTACCTCAGCTAAGCCTCTGACTTCAGCTATTAGAACAGCTGAGTGAGTAAGCGAAGCTATGAGGTCGCTCCTGGGAACACTGTAAGGCTGCAGCTCCCTGCTTCCCTGCCTGCCTACAGTCTCACAGTACACAGTACTCTGTCCTCCTGCTAGCTCTCACAAGAGCTGTTTGGGGTTAATATAAGGAATTTTTAAGGTTCCCTACACTGACTGACAATCCCTATGATCTGCTCCAGAATCTACCTCACCCTGCTCTAGCTCAAATATTCAGAGAAATGTGCCCAAAATGGCGGTGGCAAGGCTTATATACAGCCTTGCCTGTCATCCATGACATAGGCATCACGATGGACAGCAGCCAATCATAGTAATGCCACAACCAACAAGGCTGTGGCATTACTGAATATGATTGGCTAACATGCTTGTCCATCTTCACAAGTTTGTCTGACCTAACACGCTAGGCTGTCTCGGAAGCTTTGTCGGAACATAACAGATTCTGTATTCGCGAGTCCCGAATACAGAATACAGGACTCGGATTCGTAGACTTGCTCGGAATCGCTCAGACTCGCTCAGACTCGCTGCTGACAGCGGGTATCCGTGAAGCGGTGCGATTCTTTAAATGATTTTGGGGAGATTCAAGCTACATAGCGATGTGATATAGCGAGTCTCGCTAGTAAAAACTAGGATTGCCATTGACTTGCATTGGACTTGTTACTTTGCGAGTACTCGCTGGGAAACTCGCCGAGTAGCGAGTCCTGCGAGTCCCTTACTACTCGCCGAGTAACGAGTCCTAGCGAGTAGATTCGCCCATCACTAGTCTCCCTCCATGGCCAAGACACGCCCCCCTAAATGTTGGATTTTAACAAAACAGCTGATGTGAAAGTGCCCTTACATTGCAGTTTCCTGGCGGATTCTCCCAGCTGGCGCTGTAATTCTTGAACTTTATTGTTTAGAACCTGGAAAAATAGTGCTAAAAAATTTTGTTTACAAAGAAGAACTTGTCCTACAAGGAACATGACTTCTAGCAGTACTATAGTGAGGTACATTACCTCTTCAGTAGATTTGTACTGGTTCAGTGTTACTGTCATTTCTATTATGATGGATTAGGTTAGGCAGTGCTATATTGTGATTGACAGCGGCCATTCTCTAGACACCAAAGCACAAAAAGAGCAAGGATTTACATAATTAAAAGATAAGTTAGGCTGTGGTCACAGTTGCCATGCGTTTTTTTAAGTGATTTAACAAAACTCATGCTTTTTTTCATGTCAGCATGAGTTTTGTAAGGTTTGTGATGGCTCCCTGCCTTTTTGGGTGCGTTTTTGAATCTGCACATAAAAATAGTGCTTGTAGTATTTTTTTGAGCGTTTTGAAAAACGCATGCGTTTTGTAGAAAACGCATGCGTTTTTTATAACATGGGTTCCTATGGAAAACGCATGCAAAAACGCATGTACAGTAAGTACTTTTAGTGCCATTTCAAAGCATGCGTTTCCATAGGAGCCCATGTTAAAAAACGCATGCGTTTTCCGGAAAAACGCATGCGTTTTTTAACATGGGCTCTATGGAAACGCATGCGTTTTTGAATGGCATAAAAGGTACTAACTGTACATGCTTTTTGCATGCGTTTTCCATAGGAACCCATGTTATAAAAACGCATGCGTTTTCTACAAAAAGCATGCGTTTTCTAAAAAAACGCATGCGTTTGGATATGCTCCAAAAACGCATGGGACAGTCACACATGCTTTTTGGCTATTAGGGCATGCGTTCTTTAACATGGTGGCCTATGGGTGCGTTTTTTACATGCGTTTTTGAAACGCAGGTCTCCAAAAATGCATGTGAAAAATGGTACTGTGACCAGCCTTAAGTGAATCTCTTCCCTAAAGCTATATATCATTCTGCTCAACTCTCCTAATCTATATGATGTCCACATGCAAATTCAGGGTTATACTTGACGCGAAATATAAAAAGAAAGAAACAAAGATAAAGATTAATAATAACAAAAGGAACAATAATTTTAAAATACAATTGTTTTTTTGAATTATACCCTTATATGTATATGTATATATATACAAAAAAGAAGAGAGAGATACATGTGTATATTTATTCTATTGTTCTCTTTTTTATCTTGGGAGGAACTGAGAAACACTAATGAGACTGGATACTGAAGACTTAGGGCCACTTTACACACATCAACTTCTGTGTCCAACTTCTGAACAGATCTCTGGTTACAGTGAAACCATGGACACATTGCTCCATTTTGTACACAGCCACAAAATAGAACAATGTGTCCATGATTTCACTGCAAGTTGGAAACAGAAGTTGGTGTGTGTAAAGCGGCCCTTAGACATGTGTGATCAATATGATTAATTAGGAGGGATAATACACACTATATAACCTCCAAATTTTATGCAATACTTCATATACCTGAGGAAGGCTATTTTATGACATATATAGCCGAAACACGTTGTTTTAATTATGCTTTTATGAATCTTAAGACTTTTTATTACTGTGAAGATATTTCAAATAAATCTCCAAGAAAGAAAAAGGAGTCAGAGTCCTTATCACAAGGTCAATCTCCTTGGTAGCGCTCAATCATCTGGATACCTTGATTATTTGCCACATGCCAAATTTGACAGATTCACATTAAATTTACAATTAAATGGAATGAGTTTTCTCCCTATACAGTAACCCGTCGGCTAGAGTGCGCACAAATGGGGTTCCGTCTTCGTCTTTTTCTATTCGGAATGGCACGTGTCAGGGTTGTCCCCTGTCCCCCCTTTTATACGTAACACTGGGGAACACAAGTTTTTAGGAGTTAGGTCAGACAACTGTTCTTAATTAATTTTTGGATGCTGAATCCAGAAATGATCTCAGTTTTTCTCTATCACGTCAAGTTTTTGAACTATAGGATTTTTGTCTTCTCAAAAATATGTAAACTACTGTACCTAAAATTTGTTTTTTTTTAAATAGTACAAATATGAACAAAAAATGAAATATATAAGAAATAGGCATGCCAAATATGTTTTTTAACACTATCAAGTTTTCTATAAAGGATATATATATATATATATATATATATATATTACCTATATATATAATATATATATATATATATATATATATATGTATATATATATCAGATAACAAGTCTTATTACAGATATCAGTGCAATTGTGCTTCTCTGGCAGGTAAGTTGTGGAGGAAAAACTTGACGTGCTAGAAAAAAACTGACTACATTTTTGGAATCAGCATGCCAATTTTAGTATAAATCAGCTCAAAAACCTAACTCAACAGAAAATTTTTTTCAAATTGTTCCCCGGTGTAATTATTATGGAACACCTGGCAGTTGCCATTTGGAATGTCCCGAGCATCAAATAATTTAATACCTTTAGTAAGTTGCGCAATATTAAAGTCAACTTTTCCAAATCAGAGGCCCTGAATGTTTCCTTGCCTAAACTGGAGGTACTTCATCTTAAAGATAATTTTGCATTCAAGTCGAAACATGATTGTCTGAAATACCTGGGGGTTTTGATCCCCCGGAAGCCAATAGGTTGTACACCTTTAACTATACACCACTCCTCGAGAAAACACTTAAAGACCTAAAGACTTACGATAAAAGAGGTCTTTCCTGGTTCGGACAGATCAATGCGCTTAAAATGCACATGCTCCCTTGCTTTCCCTTTCAGACGATTCCGATACATGTTCCCCGGGCATATTTTGCAAATTTGAGGTTGGCCATTTTAAGATTTGTCTGGGGTAATCACACTTTCAGGATCAGTATTAAAACCGTTACTAGACGCAAAAGTGAAGGGGGCACTGGTCTCCCTGATTTTAGGGGCTATTATAAGGCGGCAGTATTGACCAGGCTCCTAGATTGGTATTTCCACCATAATGACAAACAATGGGTGAAGATTGAACAAATGGACTCCATTACGACGTCTCCCGTCGCTGAAGTTGGAAGCTAGAAAACTGAAAGGGGGTGAGCTTAATATGGGAGGCTTAGCTTTGAAGATGTGGGATTTAGAAAGTAGAAAAGGCCATCTTTCCTCTGTTCTTTAACCACGACTTTCCACCTGCAGAAAGATTCTCTAGTTTTTTTGATGGAGGAGTTCGGAAGACCCCCGGTTTTACCAGATGATGGAGGCGAGGGTGACCGATCCATCGGTTGATAGCTCCATTGTAGAAAGACAGGCCTCATGGCTGGCGCTTGCGCTGCTAAGGTCTTTCTTAGAGCGCATGGGCGTTTGTAAAGGACGTAATATTCCGCCATCCTGTTTTGAAAAACTCTTCATGTCCAGTAACCCCCCAGGACTTAGTGTAACAGTTTTATATGCGATGCTGAATCAGGGAGGGGAGGGAGACAAACTTAACTATATGACTAAATGAGAGGAGGATATCGGTGAGGTCTTTTTTGAAGAGGACTTGAGTAAGGCATGCACTATGACGCACAAGATGTCTATGGTATGTTTGGCTCAAGAAAAGAACTTCAAAATCATTTCTTGGTGGTGCAGTTGCCCGTCCACTTTGCACGCAATCTTCCCTTCAGTTTCTGATAGTTGCTTGAGATGTGATAGTGCCAATGGTACAGTGTTACACATTTGGTGGCTCTTGGTTGATCCGACCCTTCGGGGGTTTTGTCTTCAATACATATTTCCAAGATTTCGGGAAATGTGGCACTTGCTCCCCTTTCAGTTGCTCTTTTGACCATTCTCCCTGATTCACACTTAGTTCCCAAAAAAAGACATACTGCGATTTTGTTTAATGGCTACCCGAATAGTATTTTCCAGGTTTTGGAGAACTAAACAGAGCCCACGACTGACAGATTGGCTACTTGAAATGAAAAAAAATTTTCATATGGAAGATCTTACTGCTGAGATATCAGGGTCTAAGGAGAAACTCCTGCGAATATGGAGTCCTTGGATATTGTTTCTGGACTGCCCGACCTTCGCAACTTCATTTAGAGAAAAGCCCCCGTAGACACACGCGGGTGCCCTTGCTGGGTGACACTTGATTTAGAAGTGCTGTAGTGGACGGTGGTAGACATGTCATTTGGGATGCCCCCACCCCCTCCTTTTATTTTTCTGTCTTCCTTCCTTTTTTTTTTCCTTCTTTCCTTCTTTCTCCCACCTTTTTTTCCTCCCCCGCCCCCACCCCACCCTAAATTACACTTCGACCTGAGTTTACACATTCTTTCTATTTCATCTTTATACTTTTCTGTTTGAGACACTTCTTCAAATATATGGAAGATTTCATGACCTTGCTCGGGGCCGCCATACCGGCCTCTGGCTCAGAAATCCTAGATTGGCTTAATCGATTAAATAGGTCCGGGAAAATCTTTTCTTTGTCCTTTGTTTCTCTTGTTTCACTTGGAGATGTTTGTGTTATAATCACGGTACGTCTTCCCCATTGTTATAAAGGAAGTCTGTTACGTGCCGTATATGCAATAACTATCAGATTAACACTATAAAGAACTGATTTCTGTGATATTTTTTTACAGTCATTACTTTTACACAAAGTTAAGGTATTGGATTGTTTCTCTTATTTTTTTTTTTTATTCTCCCTTTTAAAAATCGAAGTACTTAAAGTACCTTATATCTGATTGTATTTCACAAAGATGCAATATTTGTCATGTATGCGTTGAATTGCTTTCAATAAAATTTGATTACACGTAAATTTACAATTAACACCAAGAAAGTTTCCATCGGCCTTTACCTCTGGTGCAGTATGCTTCTTGAACAAATATATATTTGAACATACAGTTGTGGCCAAAAGCATTGACACCCCTGCAATTCTGTCAGATAATACTCAGTTTCTTCCTGAAAATGATTGCAATCACAAATTATTTGGTATTATTATCTTCATTTAATTTGTCTGTTGTGTGCTGTGATAGAACATACATGATTCAAACATTCTAAGCTCTGTGATGTCATCAGCCGTGGCAGGAGAACCTGGTTATGAGCTCATTATTCATTGCAGCCAATGGGAATTCACAACATGAGAAATAGTGAAACATCTCATATATGTAGCACCGTAGGAAAATATTATTGATAATATTAACCCCTTCATGACCCGGGAATTTTTCGTTTTTCATTTTCGTTTTCTGCTTCCCTGCTTCCAAGAGCCATAAATTTTTTATTTTTCTGTCAAAATAGACATATGACGGCTTGTTTTTTGCGGGACAAGTTGTACTTTCATATGCAATCATTTATTTTACCATATAGTGTACAGGGAAATTGCAAAAAAATTCTAAATGCAGTGAAATTGCAAAAAAAAGTGCAATGACATGTTTGTTTTTTGGGTATTTTAGTCTCCCTGTTCACTATATGGTAAAACTGACGTGACGTGGTGATGCCTCGGATCGGTACCAGTTCGAAGACACCCAACATGTATACCTTTATTGGTATCTAGGTGCTGAAAAAAAATTCAGAAGTTGGAAAAAAAAACAAAAACTTACTTTTTGCGCCATGTTCTGATGAGATCAGCTGAGATGTCGGCTGTTTGATGTGAGCGCCTCGCCGGAGCTCACATCAAACACTACTTAACCGTCCATGACATTGTATGACGTCATAGGTCGGGAAGGGGTTAATTGTAGAGGTTTAAGAAGCCAATGAAAGTAAAAGATTCCTTTTTTATGATCCCATTTTAAAAATGTATAAAAATCACACCCTTTGCATATTTAATGACACAGAGGCTACTAATCAAATAATAGATCATCTAATTACAGTATTTGCAGAACATATACAACCTCAAAATAAGTTTGATCATTTTCAGTAATTGTCCTGAATAGAGATGCTAATAAATAAAGGATATGAGTGAGATAAAGATATGTACAGGTATAATATATATGGTGAAAGATTTCCAATGTTGTTGAACCATTGCCATGTGCCTTTAGCAGACTAGTGCGGTACTGCTGACATGTCTTCTTCCAAGGTCATGGAAGTCGTCTGTGGCTCAATAGATGAAGATGACTGCTGCAAGACATCATCTTCATAATAAAATGAATCACCTCTATGACAGTCTGATACCTGCTCCATGACATTTTCAATTCTTACGAGTTCTACGTGACATATTTAGCACCAGAAGGTGAAATGACTCGATAATGCACCATGTACTATGCCCACATGGAGGTGAATAATGCCAAGTCTTCCGCCATCTTGCCACACACTATGCATCAGTGAAAAAGTCTATTGGCCGTCATGATATTCTTTTTAGCAGCTTCGTCAGATGGAAACTGTGTTAAGCATTCACAGACCCATGCCTTTACTAGTACATCCTGCTTATGTTTCACACAGCTGTTACCAATGGTAGCCATTTTGCTTTGTTTTTTGCACTTTGGCAAACTATAAGTATCAGTCTCTTGTAAAGTCCTTTTAAGTGTGCAGTGTTTAAGTCTAGCATTTCCTGCAGACAAGCAGGTATCAGCAGGGGTCTTGGTTCCTCCATTGATGTAACAGAAGGCCAGTATAGACTCTTCTATGGAAGTAATATATTTTATGTTATGAGCGTTTTTGCAATGTGCTTTCCAATGTGTGCGTGTGTATTTAAGACTTGTTTACAAAATGGACCAAAAATATATATTTAACAACTTTAATGGAGAGGTATAAACATCACACTGACTGACCTTTTTTTTTTTAAACAATAGTTTTTGTTAAGTGAATTTTGCATTGAACAAAAGTTACAAAACATCAGAGTAAAGTTGTTAATGATTAAACAAATACTCAGAGTACATCAGAAGTCATTCTGTGTTATTTACAATCAGGGGTGCACCAAGCCCCTCTGCCGCCTGAGCCGCGGCACCGATTACGGGGGGGGGTGCTGGTGGAGCCCAGCACTGCCGCCCCCTCTGCCGCCTGAGCCGCCTGAGCCGCGGCACCGGCAGTCATTGCCGGCCGCGGCCGTGAGTACAGGGGGGGGTGCTGATGAGCCGTGGGCAGCGCTGCCGCCCCTTCTGTGCCTCCCCCGGGTCGCGCCGCTTACCTGCGGTGCCGCGGGGTGAGCGGCCGGCGCCATGACAGGGGGAGGCTGCGTGCATGAGGCGCCGCCCCCTTCTGCACTGCCGCTCCCCCTGCCGGCTGCCGCCTGAATGACAGGGCTCACCTTGTCCAATGGACGGTGCGGCCCTGCTTACAATCATAAGTATTTAGATGGGATCAACAGGTCGAAACGACAAACTCAATCCACATGACATTGGTGAGGAGGGAGGAAGGGGAGGGGGTAGGAGGGGAGAGGAGAGAAAATAATAGGAATTTCTAGACCTTGAGTATGAGATTATGAAATCAAAAGGATTAATAACATGTAATGGTAGGATATTACAGTGCCTTAAAGGTACCTTTACATGCCGCCACCGTGCCTAGCAACAGGTATCCACCCCACGTGCACGTTTTTGGCTACCGATCGCCGATGCCGCATATACACGCTGCCATTGCGTTGTTAACTGATGGTATCTTCGTTCCCCGGAAGTTCCGACAGATCCTGCGACTTACTTCCTGTTGAATACCTTCACTACTTCACACGCCGCTACCACAAAGGAATATGGGCGTACGTATTTCGCGCCGTAAGTACATAGACGTGACAGAGTTGTGTATTCCGTGATGCAAAAGCATTGATTGGACAACGTAATAGCGTCATGATTGGCCAGCCTGCGCAGGAAGGCCTGCTATTACATGACGCCATTGCAATTGTGGACTGTGAATGGATAGCTCTTTAAATATGGTGCCCTGTGAAGAGACAGCCAATGGTTACACAGTAGCCCCCACCAATGATCGCTGATGGGGCGTGGTATCCATGATGCCGTGGCACGCCCCTGGGAGTTCACTAGGCGATGCAACATCCATGCCTGTGCCCCGTTTAGACGCCACTACCATGGCAATTGTGCCTTTCTGTTGCCTTCGGTTTTTGAGCACGGCTCAGCAACAGGTATCTGAGTCAACTGCAGGACACCGGGAGGAACTGCCCTATTTAGACGCCGCCATTTCGTAGCAATTTCATGGCAACAGGCACAATTATCTCCAGTGCCCGGCAGTTGCTACCTTCCTGTGGTGGTGTGTAAAGGGGCCCTAACACATTTTGTATTGAGAATTGAGTATTCTTGATGTTTAATTCAACCACTACCAAAAGGGGGTAAATTTAATTCGGACAAGTGACTGTATTTTATACAGATGAGATCCAGGGGTCCCTACAACTTAGCACTCTGGATCTCCTTTTAACGTCATGGGTTAATATCAACTCGTATGCAGATGCATGTTTAGTCGAGATAGCAGTTCCTCTCTATTCGGTATGTCTGGTGTTCTCCAGTGTCTGGAGAGACATTGTCTAGCTGCAATCAGAACGTTTGTGACAATGGGGCTTAACGAGGACAGCCATTCTTTCAGACCCAATCCCAGGAGGGCCAGAGTGGGAACTAATGAGAAAGTAATTCCCGCAAGTTCAATAAGCAAGGCCTCCACATCAGTCTAGAACATTTTAATGTGTGGGCAGCTCCACCACACATGCTGAATAGTCCCAGTTTGTTTGCACAACTTCCAACATAGTGGTGTAGAAGATTTGCCTTTTCCTTTGAAGTGAGCAAGTTTTTGAGGAGAAAGGTACCAGTCCATGTGGAGTTTTTTACCTTGTTGTACATGATTGATACATGTCGAGAATGCAGATGCATGGACAGATGCTTGTTGCCATTGCTCCAATGAGACTGTAAAGGAGAGCCGACTTTCCCATCTAAGCATATGAGGGAGTTTTTGATCACCTCTTCGAGACAGTAGGGCCTTATATAGTATGGCCACTCCATGACCACTAAGGGTTTGCGGCTTAAAATATCTTTGCACAGAATCATCCAGAGCAGTGGGGTCAAGCTGAGGGAGTTTTATAGAGGTAAGCAAATGCCTAAGCTGTAAATAGCGAAAAAAGGTAGTGCTTGGTAAGTCATAAGTATTTGCTATCTCGGCAAAGGGAATTAGTCCATTCTCATCCCTCACCTAGCTAAGAGATACAACTCCCCTGGTCTTCCATGATGAGAGAGAGATTCCATCGAGTGTTCTACTGCCGTTAGTGTAATATACCGATACTTGAATGGGAGAAAATCCCTACCTAGAGCAGACCACACCCGTAGAAGAGCAAACAGAGATTTTAGAAATATTGGGGCTTGAGAATATCGAAGAAGATTCATCTCTAGCAAAAGCCTAGTGGACCGATTTGGAGCAAGAGATAATTCAATTTGCATCCATAAAGACTTTGGAGCATCAGTCCAGCAAACCTTAGCCGCAGATAAATGGACTGCATTATAATAAGAAACTATATCCAGAACGCCCATTCCCCCCAAGCCTGAGGGGAGAGTAAGATTTTTAGAGCTTATGCGATGGGTTTTATTCCCCCAGATGAAGCGGCCTAGAATAGCTTGAAGTAGATTTAGTGGTTTTTTTTAGAAAGGGAGAGGGAGACATAGAAGAATATAAAGAATTTTGGGTAGATAGGTCATTTTTATAAGCTGCATTCTGGCTACCCATGAAAGGTATAAAGGGGCATGGGAGTCCGGACCCAGCTTAATATTTTTAATAAGAGAGTCACAGTTACATTGTTCGTGTGTGTGATCTGAATTCACAAATAAGGAATCCCATCTGGGGACCACACAAATGGAAATTTGGTTTGGAGTTCACATTTTAGGGCATCTGTTACATTAATAGGAAATAAAAGGGACTTGGAGGGGTTTAATTTATAGTATGATGATTCGGAAAATTCCGAGAGGATCTCCATAATTCTAGGAATAGTCTCTGTAATGTCAGTACAGAGAAAGATGACGTCGTCTGCGTAGAGACCAATTTTGTGTTCTAACTCTCCGTCTGTAAGACCTTTAATCATGGAGTAAGTTCTTATCTGTGCTACCAAAGGCTCCATTATGAGAGCGAATATGAGAGGAGAAAGCGGACAGCCTTGTCTCGTTCCATTGGTGACCTCAAAGTTCCTTGAGACAAAGCCAGAAGCACGGACCATTGCATTGGGTGTCGAGTATAAGGCCATTATTGAGTCCTTGATTTCTCCCTCAAGTCCGAATCTCTGTAGCACTGCGTCTAAGTACCCCCAGTGCACCCTATCAAACGCTTTTTCAGCATCTAGAGACAAGAGTACACTGGGGGTGGGAGATCTCTCCAGCAGTTCCAGAAGGTCTACTATTCTCCTTGTGCCGTCTGATGCCTGGCGACCTGGGACGAAGCCCACCTGATCTAACCCTATCAAAGAAGGGAGCACCTGCATGAGTCGCGTGGCTATTATTTTGGCAAAGAGTTTGACGTCCCAGTTTAAGACGGCTATCAGCTTATAATTAGCAGGGGATGTTGTGAGCTTACCCGGCTTCGGAATTGTGGAAATGAGCGCTTCCAATCCCTCTTTCCTGATTGCTCCTTTAATACGCCATGAGTTGTACAGCTTCAGTAAATAGGGAGAAAGTTGTGATGTGAAGGTAGCATAATATAAATATGAGAAGCCGTCCGGGCCTGGGGCTGAATGTTTGTTAGTATTTTATGGTTAATCTTATTTTTATGGAGTTTTGAATGGCATAACAAGGGTATACATATATTCAGTTAACAGCTTGGTAAGAAATAAGATAAAACATAGTGAAGCTATCATCAGTAGAAAAAAAAAAAAAAACAGTCATAATTCAGTAGCACCTCTCTTGATGACTTATCAGCTATATCTCAAATAACAATTCAAGTTAAACAGATAAACAATTATATAGCCCTTCTTTGGGTGGAGAAAGAAACTGGTTTCATGGAGGTACTGAGCTCCACCGAGAATCAATATCCCTTTGCGCCTTCCACTGGAATTTCCCAGTAGTTAGAGTGTCACCCTTTTAGTCTTGCTGCTGAAGGCTCTTACAGGCTCAGCCCATGCCTGTTCCACCAGCATGGAAAGCCATTATCCAGAGGACTTCTCGTAACTATGTAAATTTAATACTGTTCGATGTTCATCAAAATCCATGGGGTGATGGGTACAGACTTAAAACTACCAGAAGTAGTAAAGAAGAAATATATCAAAATAGAGGAAGTAGAAAAAAGAAAGAAAAGGAGTAAAAATCAGAAAGAGGGATAGAACAAGGATAAGTGGGGCCATGTAATGAGAAGGGTAGGGCAAGGGAGAGAGGGAGGGTACATGTTACTCCTGCTCCCCGTCTACCAGAGGTCGTGTCAATATGGCCGTATCAGTCAAGATACTCTTGAAGTCGGCAGACTCTTGGAAAATAATCCAATCGAACCAAATCCTCGAGAATTTATCACAAGATCCTGATGCTTCTGCTGAAAGCTCCTCCATTCGGAAAATGTCCATCAGCTCCCTGAACCAGTCAAGTAAGGATGGAACCCGGGTTGATTTTCAAAACCTCGGGATCACAGCACATGCGGCCGAGACACAAAAGCGAAGAATATCTTTCTTTTGGAGTCCAATAGGGCCAGGAAGTAGTGCCAACTCTGGACAACGGTCCGCTTGTTTACCTGTTATCCGAGTGTATGCGTTAAATATCTCAGACCAAAACCGCCGGATTCTCCTATAACTCCACCAAATGTGCAGCATTGTACCTGTCTCTTCACCGCAGCACCAGCATGTGTCAGAGGTTCCAGGGAACATGTTCCGAGGGGTTGTCGGACATAGATACCATCTAGTGAGCAGCTTGTAACTTCTTTCTTGTGCAGCACCAGCGCTAACTAGTTTATGGGTAAATATAAAGCATTTCTGCCAATCATCCTCTGAAATGCTATTCCCTACTTCCCTTTCCCATGCACGCTGGAAATAAAGAGTGCCCTGATTTCTCAAGGACCCTAAAGCCTGATATAGGGCCGAAATTTTGTGTCTCGGGGAGACTCCAATTGGAATAACTTTTCCAATTCGTTGGGCGTCGATCTCACCCTGCATGAGTGGTCAGCTGAGTATAAAAATGCTTGGTACTGAAAAAATTCAAACCACCTAAGTGGCCTCATTGGATCTTTAGATTGTAGCTCTGCCAACGAGGGTAAATCACCGTCAGACAAGGTCTGGCCCAATCGGGTATCACTCACACTCCACCAACATAAAAATCTCTGTCTTCCAAATCCAGGAGAGAAAGATGGATTGGAGAAAAGGGGGGTCAGAGGGCTGAGGCTATCATCCAGGTGGAGGGTTTTCGTCACTGAGTGCCATATCCTTAAGGTCGTCCTGGTCATATCCGTCAGGGGCTCTATGTCTGCAAGGTCTCTAGGAGAAATCCAAAGCAGATGCTTCAACGGGGTCCCCAGACCCTCCTGCTCCACCCCCACCCACTCCTTGGAAGACGCATTGTAGTGCCAGTCTAGGACTCTAATGAGAGAGGAAGCCAAAAAGTACATCTGCATTTTGGGTAAACCAACTCCTCCTCTAGATTTAGGCAAGGTGAGAATATTCATTCTTAATCTGGGTCTCTTGCCCCCCAGACAAATCTGAGAATCATAGATTGCAGTTTGGAGAAAAAAAACCCTATCGAATCGGACAGGGACTGTTTGGAAAGTGTACAGGAGACGGGGAAAGACATCCATTTTGACCACATTCACTCTCCCAAACCAGAGAGTTTTAGAAGTCTGTACGAGGTAAATGCCAATTCCACGCTACTCAAAAGGGTCTGATAGTTCATGTTGAATAATTGTTTAAGATCATTCGGTATATAGACTCCTAGGTACCTAATGGACTCTGCCTTCCACTGAAATGGGAATTGTCTAGATCAGGGGTCTCAAACTCGGCTGGGTTGGTGGGCCGCACATAGAAAAACATTTACAGCGGGGGGCCGCATCCCTTGTAGGATGAAGTGATATTTTTAGTAATACCAGAATTTTTTGCTCAATGTAGTAAAGTACAAATTCTGATCCCTTTCTTGTAGTGATGTCCCCATCCTGTAGTAATGTCCTTTTCTACTGATGTCCCCCATTCTGATCCCCTTTTCTAGTGATGTACCCATCCTGATCCCTTTTTCTAGTGATGATCCCAATCCTGATCCCTGTTTCTAGTGATGTCCACCATCCTGATTCCTTTTTCTAGTGATGTCCTTCATCGATCATGGTCCCCTTTTGTAGTGATGTCCCCCATCCTGATCCCCTTTTCTAGTGATGTCCCCCATTGATCATGGTCCCCTTTTGTAGTGATGTCCCCTTACTGATCTCCTTTTGTAGTGATGTCCCCCATCCTGATCCCCTTTTCTAGTGATGTCCCCCTTCCTGATCTCCTTTTCTAGTGAAAGCCCCCACCCCATTCCCCTTTAGTAGTGATGTCCCCCATCTTGATCCCCTTTAGTGAGGATGTCCCCATCCCGATCCCCTTTTATAGTGATGTCCCCCATCCTGATCCCCTTTTATAGTGATGTCCCCCATCCTGATCTACTTTTATAGTGATGTCCCCCATCCTGATCTACTTTTATAGTGATGTCCCCCATCCTGATCTACTTTTATAGTGATGCCCCCTGTCCTGATTTACCTTCTTTTTACACACTCAAATACACACTCTATCATACTCACACACAAACCTACTCACAAACCCCCCCCCACACACACACACACTCTCACACACACTCTTACACATCCTCATACACACTCTTACACTCACACTCATACACACACTGAAACTCGCACACACTTTCTTATACACACATCCTCACTCACACACTCACCCTCACACACACAACTTCTCACACACACTCACACTTTTCTCACTTTAATGATGCATCGCTCCAGTGCAGGGGGCCGCCGCGGTCCCCGCTGTACTGACTTCCGGCCTCCGCTGTGCTATGATTTCCACCAGCCGCCACTCAGACAAGCTATGTTGCTCATCAAGATCAATGAAATCTGCCAGCCAGAGGCCTGCAGGTGACGTCATATTCTGCCGTTAGCTGCGGGCCTCTCATTGGCTGGCAGCTTGCATTTATCTTGTTGATTGGCAGAGCTTGTTAGTGCTGCGGACAGAAGTCATCACACAGCGGGGACTACAGCAGCCCCCTGCACTGGGGCGATGCATCATTATGTTGTCCAAGGTGCCGCGGGCCGCATAGTGAAGCCCCAGGGGCCGCATGCGGCCCTCGGGCCGCGAGTTTGAGACCCCCTGGTCTAGATAGATGAGAAACCAAGTCTCCTGGCAGAGAGATATTAAGTGCCTCGGTCTTGGTACAGTTCACCTTAAAGTTGCTTAATTGTCTGAACCGTTCAAACTTCTTAAGAAAAGAGGGGATGGAGACCATGGGTTGTGAAACATATAATAGGAGGTCATCGGCAAATAAGGCCAATTTGTGGTGGTTCCGTCCCTGTTTGATCCCGTGAACACTTGTATTGGTTCTAAGTGCCGTGGCCAAGCGTTCCATTACGATAATATACAGCAGGGGTGATAATGGACATCCCTGCCTAGTACCATTTGCTATTTTAAATGATGAGGACAGGGCTCCCCCTATCTTTACTTTAGCGGAAGGGGTGGAGTATAGGGATAGGACTCCGTGTAAGAAACTTGGGCCCAGGCCAAGTTGTATCAGCGCCTCCTTCATAAACCCCAGTGGACTCTGTCAAAGGCCTTCTCGGCATCCACAGAAATTAGGCCTAGTGGAGTCGAGCTGCTTTTGGCCTTAGCTATAAGGAGCAGGGTTCTAATAGTGTTATCCCTAGCTTCCCGGCCTCTGACAAAGCCCACCTGGTCCGTGTTAATCACAAAAGGGAGAAATGGTGCCAAACGATCAGCTAGTAATTTAGAGAAAAGTTTTACATCCATGTTTAATAACGAAATCGGCCTGTAGTTCGAAACCAAAGATGGATATTTCCCTGGTTTGGGAATAACGCTGATATGGGCCTCCAAGGATTGAGGCACAAAGTCCTATCCCTGAAGTATAGCATTAAAAGCCATCAGCATTGTTGGAGCTAGCTGGGACTTAAGCGATTTGTAGAAATTGGGTAAAAACCCATCGGGGCCCGGACACTTCCCTGATGGAGTAGCCTGAATGGCCTGGAACAACTCCTCCTCAGAGAAATCTTCCTCTAGTATTGCCGCTATCTCTTTAGCCAAAGATGGGATTGCCATCTGGTCAATATATGCTTTAATTTTGTCTGACAACTCAGGGGATGAGAGATCGGAGAAGTGTCCCTTGATGTTGTAAAGTGTACAATAGTATTCCCTGAATTCCTCCAAAATTTCATTTGGGATAAACGTACGTCTACCTTTATTGGTTGATATAAATGGAACATAAGGTGGATTCAATCGGGGGTGGAGCAATCTGGCCAGGGGACGCCCGCACCTGTCTGAGTTAAGTCCCCGTATATTAAACGAACAAATTTTTATAGATGACATGGTCAACGAGGAGTCAGAAGGGGAGGGGTGGAAGATAAGGAGGGGGGAGGGATAGGGGGATAGGAAAGGAAAGGGAGAGAAAGGGGGAGGGCAAAGAAAACTGAGGGTGTAGGGAATAAGAAAGATTAGAGGAAATTAGAAACGAGAGAAAGTAGTAAGCTGTGATGAGTTCTCAGAACAATCTGAGATAGCAATTTAGGGTGGTCTATCCGACCTGTCTATCCTGAAGTCAGGAGACAATCCCGGTGGGGCGTAACCTGTCTACCCAGGAGTTGTTCCCCCTGCCCATGGCCAATTCTTATCATAGAGTGTTGCATGAAAACCCTTACGTTAGCAATAATCAGGACAGATGAGTAATACAAGGAATCATCTAGATCCAAAATTCAAAATTCAAAATCTAATGCAACTTAAGTATCTGAGATGGTGCAAGATTCAAAAACCTCTCATTATTATTAGAACAGATGATACTTAACATTATAAAAACCTTTCTAAACATTAGCCTCCATGAAGCTGTGCGGGGAAAGTCTCCGGACTTGTTGGATATTCTGTTTATAGAAAGATAAGCAGTTAAACCCAAAAAACAATGTGGATATCAATAAAGAGAGGACAAGGGACCCTCAACCCTCATCTAACGATTCTCCCCTTCATCCTCTATTCCTTCTTCTCTGAGAGGCTCCCCTCCCCTCCTTCTTTTCTCTCTGGCTGGCTCCGGGACATATGAGATCCGGCCAGGGCAGTCAGTATATCCCGGCCAGTCCTCCATGTTGATAGAGACCGGAGGAAGGCCCAGCGCAGCCGCGAACTCCGGGACTCCTCTCGGGTGTGTAACAAAATGCGTCAATCCGTCTCTCCGCACCTGGAGGCAAAACGGGAACCCCCATGTGTATGGCAAATCCTGCTGTCTCAGAGCCTCCAGGAGAGGGCGAAATGCTCTGTGTTTTTGAAGGGTGCGTCTCGATAGGTCTGCCAATATTTGAAGAGGATAGTCTTGGTAGTGCACCTGTCTTTTGACCCGAACCTTGGAGAAAATGGCCTCTTTTATTCTATACTTGTGGATCCTGCACACCACATCTCTGGGCCTATCTCCTTCTCGAGGTGGGGGCCCCAGGGATCTATGAGCCCTATCGAACTCCAAAACCGAGTCCGTTGGTACCTCTCTAATAGAGTTGAAGAGAATTTTAAGGGCGTTATCAAGATCCCTAGGTCCAACACTCTCAGGGAGCCCCCTAATTCTGATGTTGTTCCTCCTCTCCCGGTTCTCCAGGTCTTCCATGGAGTCTAATATCCGTTCCATATGGGAGGCCTGTGTATATACAGTGTCTTCAAGGAGCCTCAGTCTCTTATCTAAATTTTGAGAGGACGATTCATTAGCGTCTACCCTCAGGCTCAGTCTATTGACTTCCCCTTTAAGTGCAGAGGACTCGGCTTTAAAGGAGGCCTCCATCCGTGTGATAAAGCCCTCCATTTCTTCTCTGGTGCGTATGGTCTGAATCCTCTGTCTGAGGTCATCCCAGATCTCCTGGCCCCCCAGAAACCGGTGGTATTGGCGAGTAGCTGGGAGATAAAGGGTTACTGGCAAGTGGAGCAGTCTGTGGCAAAGTGCTGGTCATGAGCTGAGGGGTCCCCTCCCGTCCTCCTACTGAAAGACCAGTTCCTGTGGATTCTCTCTCCCTCTCAGACTCCAATTCACTCCTTTGTTGTGGATGTGGGGGAATAAGCCATGATCTTCCTGCCATTCCTACATGTGGGTCAGATAGATCTTATGTGCTGTGACTTCCAGCATCCATTCCACTTCCCCCATTATCTTGGAGAGGTCTGCGGTTTATGTCTGCCGAGCCTCCATTAGTACATGTTAGGTGCCCTTGTTCTTTACTCAGGGATGGTGTCAGGTTACTGAGTGGTGAGGCCCCAGTGTTACCTTGTGCTGCAGGGGTCTGTCTAGGTGCGCCGCCATTTACAGGGGCTCTTCCGGCATCTAGGATACGCTCCTGTCCGTCTGCAGCAGATATCAGGGGAAGGAGGGGGGGAGCACGCACCTCTGTGACTGGTCGGCTTTCTAATCCGGTGTTTTGAGTCCCATCAGGCTGCGAGGGAGAAGACAAGGAGCCCCCTCCTTTTTCCTCAGCTTCACAGGGTCTGCTCACTGAGGCATCCGGAGCAGCTCCCGCCGCCATCTTCCCTGCGGCCATCGCACAGTCTTGGGAGCTGCTGTGGAGATAATGTGAGATTCTTGCGACGGGAGGCACCGACGGCTCCCTAGATGTTTGGGGTCGGGTACTCTTCCGTTTAGCCGGCATATAGGGAGCTTTTCAAAGCTATGCACCGGCTGTAGCAGCCCTGAGGCAACTAGGGGACAGGAGCTCGGCTCTTCAGCGTCTGTTCCCCTCCATGTCCAGGCCACGCCCCTTGTTTTTTAGTATTTTGTATGGAGTCCCTTATTTCAGATTCCGAAAAAGGGGTATTAAGGAAATCCAGTTGCATTGCTGTTAGTTTGGGAAGATGTACTTTGTCTAGAAATTTCTGTATTGAGAGGGAGGAAGGTTGACGGGTGTCAGGATAATTTTTTAGATTGTAAAGAGAGCTGTAAAATTTTTGGAATTCCTCTGCTATAAGGATAGGGTTCCGAATTTTGTCAACTGTTTTAGAGAGTAAGTGGGGTATTTTAAAATGTGATTGCCATTTTTTAACGCGTTTTGCCAATAGAGCTCCAGCCCTGTCACCCAGTCCGTAGTAGGTGTCTTTAGTTCGTTTCAGGTTAATTCAACCTTAGTAAGGAAAAGGCCTCTCAGCTCTTGTTGGGCATTTGAGAGCTCTTTCAGTTCATTTAGGGATTGGGATATTTTATGAGAGCGTTCTAGTGCTGCAATTTTAGTGGTCAGTGCTCTAATGGTCTTTTCTCTTTCTTTTTGGGTTTGAGAGGCTAGTTTAATTAAGGAGAACCGCCTTATGGGCCATCCAGAGTGTTTCAGGGTCAATTTCATCAATATCATTATGCAAGAAATATTTGCGTATCTGGTCTGAGATATGAGTTACATTAGTGGGAGATGACAAAAGATAATCGTTTAATCTCCAAAGAGTCGTTGGGTAAATATTGGAAGGGTCTGCAATCTGTAGGGAGACTGGGGCGTGGTCCGTCCAGGTGATGTTTCTGATGTTTGCTACAGTACAGCGAGGGAGAAGGGGGTCTTTTACCAGAATAAAATCTATTCTACTGTATGTGTGGAACCTCGGGGACATATAAGTTTAATCTCTCTCCTCTCCATGGATATACCGCCAGACATCATGTAGGTAATGTGCAGCGTTCACCTCTAAATTGGTTGGGAGCAGAACAATCTAGACGCTTCTCTATGGGGATATTAAAATCTCCGGCTAATACTGTGTTTCCTTTAGTTAAAGATTCGAGCTTTGTAAACAACTCTCGGAAAAATTTTAGTTGACCGGTGTTAGGGCAATAACAAGGAGTATAAAGTGTCATTAAAATACCCGTTGACAACCAAATATCTCCCATGGGGGTCCTGGAAAACATCAAGCAGCCTAAATGATACCGATTTATGAATAAAAATTGCCACTCCGGCTTTCTTGCAGTCTGCATATGCAAAGAATTGTGTAGGGTATAAATTACATGACATCCTATGATTATCCTGCTGTAGAAGATGAGTTTCTGGTAAAAAAATTACATTACTGTGCAATTTTCTCAATTCTTGCCACACTAGAGCCCTCTTTCCGAGCGAATTGAGCCCATTAACATTAACTGAAGTGTATTTGATACTCATAATAAGCAATTAGGCACAGTTACAATCTCTATTATAGAGCTATAAATTAAAAATCTTGTATGTATTGCCCCTGATTATCTGAGGTCAGGTATGAGGAAAGGACACTGAAAGGTAAAAGGGAACGGATAAGGGAACAGAGAGGGAGGGAAGACAACAACAACAAAAAAACCCCCACAATTGAATAACAGTTAGGGTATGTGCACATCTGACGTTTCTGCATCATTGCAGACCGTCAGAAAACCTGAGCAGTGTCCCTCGTTTTGTTAGCGATTTTCTAGCGATTTACTAGCAATTTTGTAGCGATTTCCTAGCGATTTCCTAGCAATTTCCTAGCGATTTTCAGCGTTAATACAGCGTTTTCTCAGCGATTTTCGCTGGTCGACTGGTTTTTGTGCTAGACTCGCTGGAAAAACGCTAAAAAGAAGTCACATGCTCTATTATTGACAACCGGTGGAAAACCGGTGAAAAAAGTGGAAAGGAGAAAAAAAAAAAAGTTGTAATGTGCACAGCGTTTTCTGAAATCCATTGACTACCATGTTAATCCAACCGGTGGTAAGGATTAACATAAAATTAACATAAAACTCAGCGGAAAACGCTGGCGGAAAACGCTAAAAAACAGCTAACAAAACTTCCAGTGTGCACATAGCCGTCACATCAACCATTACCCTTTCAGGAAAGGGTTAACAGGCTTACAGCCTGCAAGAGTAAAACCTTCTAAACCAAATTGGAGTGCTTAAAATGCACTCTAGGGGGCAGACTATCTCAATGACAAAAAAGTGAGAGAATGAGATGAAATAGAAAGGAAGTGAGGAGGGGAGGGAAGGAGTAGTGTGGAGAAGGAAATAAGGAATGAGGATAGGGAGATGGAAATAAAGAGTGAGAGTACGCAGAGAGGAAGAGTAAAAAATATAGAATTAGAAAGCTGGGATAAAAATATAAAATAATAAAAAAAAAAGACAAAACGTCGTCCAGGAAAAGAGCAACCACAGGCATATAGAAAATCAATTATCCAACTTTGCACACAACGCTGCTCACTCCGGATCAATCCGTCTGACATTTGGGCAGCAAGGAGACGAGCTGTTCCTTGGTGAGGAAGGAGAAGACTTGAAAGGGCTAAGACCCCATTGGGTCAGATATGCTTGTTTTGGGGAGAGGCAGACGTATGTAGAATTGTCTTTCTTTATAAGCAGTTTCACAGAGTATGCACATTTATATTCCATCTTCTTGTTTCTAAGGATCTCAGTAATGTGTTGAAATGCTCTCCTCCGTGCTCATGTACCTGGTGAGAGATCTGGGTACACATCAATCTGTTGGAATATGGCAGGGAGTATAGGGTTACTTCTAAGAGCTTTTAAAAAGTCCTCTTTTACTTCATAGAAGTGCACCCTTGCGAGTACATCTCTTGGGAGAGATGGATCAAAGAGGATGGTTTAGGGATCCTATCAATGATTATGTCTTTGGGCTGTAGATCTGTCAGCACTGCAGAGATGACGTTTTGCAGCAGACCACGAAGCTCTCCTGGGGGGACATTTTCAGGGATCCCCCTAAGCTTAACATTATTGCGCCGGGATCTGTACTCTAAATCAAGTGCTTTAAGAGTAGTTTTCTCCATTTTCTCCTGGAGGATTTCATGGGCTTCAATCAGCTCGTTGTGGGACTTCACTAACTCCTCCATTTTCTTCTCTAAGTGCTCTGTGCGGGTGCCCAGCTCTGTCACTTCCCCCTCCGCCCGGCCACCATACCTCTCATATCCTCTTGGAGAGAGGATCTTAATGCTGCCAGGAGCTCCCTCATTGCTCCCTGTGTCACCGGAGCCTCCTGAGAAGATGTGTGGCCAGAGGCCACTGATGCAAGTGAAGCCATGGATCCTCGGCGGGGAGCGCATGTGGAGCGCGGTGGTGAGGGATGTGGTGCCATTTTAGAAGAAGTGAAACTCGGTGCGAGAGAAGCGCTCATTGAAAAAGAAGTCCGAAACTCGGTGGAGAGAAAAGCGCTTCACTCCCTTAACTCTTCCCTTCAGATGCCTGTGATGTTCAGAGATGATGGGGTGAGTAGTAAATGTTGATATCGCGGCTGTGGGCGCTGTGATGCCGCTTTAATGCCTGTTGTCCTCAGAGCTCCTGTTTCAAGCAGCCATCTCCTTCCAGTGCTAGGCCACGCCCCCCTGATCTTTTCTTTAGTTGGAAAATATTGGCTGCAGCTCTATTTAGGCTTGAACACCATTTATTAACACAAGGTGTACAGTAGCATTCCACCACTGGCTTTCCGGCTCATATTTGTCTTCACCAAGACACTCTTTCAACCGCTGCAACTTCAAGACATAAACTTTGTTAAAGCCATTCCTAAGGGAGGGAGGGCGGGAGATCCTTGTCCTGGGTTAAATGAGGGGAGAGGCCTAACAGGCCTTGGATGTCTTGGATGAGGCTAAAATGAGGGATTGGGCTTGCATGAGCGGGCTCTTCTGTCCTTTTGGGAAGAGGAGTGGTCTTGTATAGAGGGAACCTGTGACATGAAGTTGAGAAAGGACCAAAAACAAAGTAGCACGTTTTGGTCTCTGTTGAGGCAGAGATGTGCTCTTGCACCAAGTGGGGTCAGAGATCAACTTATCTAGTTTCTCAAAAAACAGACTGCCCTCCAAAAAAGGAAGACCGGAAAGAGATCTCTTGGACTCGGTGTCAGCATTTCAAACCTTGAACCAAAATGCCTGTCTAATGGCTATAGAGTTGCAGGCCGCATTCGTGGTGCAACTGACGACATGTAGAGAGGCGTTGATCAAGTATTCACCTGCAATAGAAATTTGTGCCACTAAGTACACAAGCTTGAGAGGAAGAGAGCTGTTGCAAATGTCTCATCATCTGGGATATCAACCCTTGAAATGGGTTAATAAATTATTTTTGGAGGTGGCACTTGTCCAGGCTCACCATTGACATTCTTCCTCTTCTGTGCCGGCTTAACATAAATGGAACGGTGAAAGTAAAAAGCCGGTATAACCTTTTCAAATCTGTAAATAGGCTTTTTCCCCCAATTTACTTCTCCTAGGTGGTCAATTATCCTGATCACGACACCAGCTCAGCCGGAAAAGGACTTAGCCTAAGCAAATGCAGAAAAAGAAATAACCAGCGAGCAAAACAGACCAGTCAGGGATTTCAAAACCTTGATGCTATTATTTCATAAAAAGTCCAAGTGCATGGGCAAAACAGAGTAACACCAGTCCAAAAAGGACACCCTCTCCACAATCACCCCTAAAACCCAACACGTTTCAGCAATGCCTTATTCATGGTGTTATAACAGATTATATGTAGTGATGAGCGAGCATGCTCGCCACTACTCGGTACTCGCACGAGTATCACTGTACTCGGGCGACTCGCCGAGCACCGAGTAATCTCGCGATACTCGTGCTGTGCTCGTGGTCGTCATCTCTGCATGTTGGCGCTCTTTTGAGAGCCAGCCCACGTGCAGGGATTGGCTGGCAGAGCACTGCAATGCCACAGCCCTGTTAGTTGTGGCATAGCAGTGATTGGCCGGCCTGCACAGCGTCACCGAGCCTTTATAACTCCCGGCGCTCTGTGCTCGGCACACAGCCTTCCAGACAGTGAGTGTAGGGAGAGTGTCTGCTGCTGCTTAGGAACAGATTTGCGGCCCTTACAGGTAGATCCGGAGCAGGGCTGCAAACTGCTGCTGCTGACCACAACAGTCCTTCTCAGGACTAATCTAGGAGGATATAGGCAGGGTGATCCAGATCGGAGTCCAAGCTTTCCAGTGACCAGAACAGTCCTTCTCAGGACTAATCTAGGAGGATATAGGCAGGGTGATACAGATTGGGATCCAAGCTTTTCTGTGACCATTAGAGTCACCACACTCTTGTACTTACTACCTTAATACAGGTTAGGGACTAAAATCATCTCCTGAAACCATTACAGTCACCAGACAGGTGTACGTACTACCTTAATACAGGTTAGGGAACTAAAATCCTAACTCTTGTCATCTCAACAGTCACCAGACAGGTGTACGTACTACCTTAATACAGGTTAGGGACTAAAATCGTCTCATGAAACCATTACAGTCACCAGACAGGTGTACGTACTACCTTAATACAGGTTAGGGAACTAAAATCCTAAATCTTGTCATCTCAACAGTCACCAGACAAGTGTACGTACTACCTTAATACAGGTTAGGGACTAAAATCGTCTTCTGAAACCATTACAGTCACCAGACAGGTGTACGTACTACCTTAATACAGGTTAGGGAACTAAAATCCTAACTCTTGTCATCTCAACAGTCACCACACTGTTGTACGTCATACCTTTAAAGAGGTTAGGGAACTAAAATCCTAACTCTTGTCATCTCAACAGTCACCACACTGTTGTACGTCATACCTTTTTACAGGTTAGGGAACTAAAATCCTAACTCTTGTCATCTCAACAGTCACCACACTGTTGTACGTCATACCTTTTAACAGGTTAGGGAACTAAAATCCTAACTCTTGTCATCTCAACAGTCACCACACTGTTGTACGTCATACCTTTTACAGTTAGGGAACTAAAATCCTAACTCTTGTCATCTCAACAGTCACCACACTGTTGTACGTCATATCCTTTTATACAGGTTAGGGAACTAAAATCCTAACTCTTGTCATCTCAACAGTCACCACACTGTTGTAACGTCATACCTTTTACAGGTTAGGGAACTAAAATCCAACTCTTGTCATCTCAACAGTCACCACACTGTTGTACGTCATACCTTTTATACAGGTTAGGGAACTAAAATCCTAACTCTTGTCATCTCAACAGTCACCACACTGTTGTACGTCATACCTTTTACAGGTTAGGGAACTAAAATCCTAACTCTTGTCATCTCAACAGTCACCACACTGTTGTACGTCATACCTTTTACAGGTTAGGGAACTAAAATCCTAACTCTTCATCTCAACAGTCACCACACTGTTGTACGTCATACCTTTTACAAGGTTAGGGAACTAAAATCCTAACTCTTGTCATCTCAACAGTCACCACACTGTTGTACGTCATAACCTTTTACAGGTTAGGGAACTAAAATCCTAACTCTTGTCATCTCAACATCACCACACTGTTGTACGTCATACCTTTTTACAGGTTAGGAACTAAAATCCTAACTCTTGTCATCTCAACAGTCACCACACTGTTGTACGTCATACCTTTAAGGTTAGGGAACTAAAATCCTAACTCTTGTCATCTCAACAGTCACCACACTGTTTACGTCATACCTTTTACAGGTTAGGGAACTAAAATCCTAACTCTTGTCATCTCAACAGTCACCACACTGTTGTACGTCATACCTTTAACAGGTTAGGGAACTAAAATCCTAACTCTTGTCATCTCAACAGTCACCACACTGTTGTACGTCATAACCTTTTTACAGGTTAGGGAACTAAAATCCTAACTCTTGTCATCTCAACAGTCACCACACTGTTGTACGTCATACCTTTTTACAGGTTAGGGAACTAAAATCCTAACTCTTGTCATCTCAACAGTCACCCACACTGTTGTACGTCATACCTTTTACAGGTTAGGGAACTAAAATCCTAACTCTTGTCATCTCAACAGTCACCACACTGTTGTACGTCATACCTTTTTACAGGTTAGGGAACTAAAATCCTAACTCTTGTCATCTCAACAGTCACCACACTGTTGTACGTCATACCTTTTTAAGGTTAGGGAACTAAAATCCTAACTCTTGTCATCTCAACAGTCACCACACTGTTGTACGTCATACCTTTTACAGGTTAGGGAACTAAAATCCTAACTCTTGTCATCTCAACAGTCACCACACTGTTGTACGTCATACCTTTTACAGGTTAGGGAACTAAAATCCTAACTCTTGTCATCTCAACAGTCACCACAGTGTAAGCTACCTTAGTAGGACTAAAATCCAACTCTGTCATCTCAACATCACCAACTGTTCTCTACTTTAAGTGGGACTAATCCACTCTGTCATCAACAGTCACACACTGTTGACGTCATACCTTTACAGGTAGGGAACTAAAACCTACTCTGTCATCTCAACAGTCACCACACGTTGACGTCATACCTTTAAGGTTAGGGAACTAAATCCAACTCTTCATTCAACGTCACCACACTGTTTACTCAACCTTTACAGTTAGGGAACTAAAATCCTAACCTGTCATCTCACAGTCACCACACTGTGTACGTCATACCTTTTTACAGTTAGGACTAAAATCCTAACCTTGTCATCCAACAGTCACCACACGTGTACCATACTTAAGGTAGGGAACTAAAATCCTAATTTGTCACTCAAAGTCACCACACTTTGTACTCATACCTTTTACAGTTGGGAACTAAAATCCTAACTCTTGTCATCTCAACAGTCCCACACTGTGTACGTCATACCTTAAAGGTAGGGAACTAAAATCCTAACTCTTGTCATCTCAATCCCACACTGTTCGTCATCCTTAGTGAACAATCAACTCTTTCATCAACACACAACGTGACACTTTAAGGTGGACAAAACCAACTCTGTCTCTCAACAGTCACCACACTGTTACTCATACCTTTAAGGTTGGAACTAAACCTAACTCTGTCATCAACAGTCACCACGTGTAGATCCTTTAGGTTGACAATAACTTGTCATCTCACATCACCACATGTTTACTCAACTTTAGTAGGATAAAATCCACCTGTCTCTACATCACCACACTGTGTACTTACCTAGTAGGAACTAATCAATTTCTCAATCCACACGTGTACTCTACTTTAAGGTAGGGACTAATCCTACTCTGTCATCTACAGTCACCAATTTATCATACTTAAGGTGGAACTAATCCAATCTTGTATCTCAACATCACACACGTGTACTCATTTTTAGTAGGAATAAAACCTAACTTCATCTCACAGTCACACCTGTGACGTCATACTTAAGTAGGAAAATCACTTGTCATTCAACAGTCACACACTGTTCTCAACTTAAGTGGAACAACCTAACTTGTCACCAAGCACCAACTTTGTACGTCAACCTTTCAGTAGGACTAAAACCACTTGTCACTCACAGTCACCACCTGTAGTCATATTTAGGTAGACTAATCCTACTCTTATCTAACATCACCACGTTGTAGTACTTTGTGGGACTAAACCTACTCTTGTCATCTCACAGTCACCACCTGTCGTACCTTAGTAGGACTAATCCAACTCTGTCATCAACTCCCACTTTTACATACTTTAAGTAGGGAACTAAACCAATCTGATCTCACACACACACGTTGATACTTTAGTGGAATAAACCAACTCTTGTCATCTCAACAGTCACCACACTGTTACTCATACTTAGTTGGGAACTAAAATCCTAACTCTTGTTCAACAGTCCCCATTGTCGTCATACTTTTAGGTAGGAATAATCTACTCTCATCCAACATCACCACACTGTTGTACTCATACCTTAAGGTTAGGAACAATCCTACTTTGTCATCTAACTCACCACACTGTTGTACGTCATACCTTTAAGGTTGGGAACTAAATCCTAACTCTTGTCATCTCAACAGCACCACACTGTTGTACGTCATACCTTAAGGTAGGAACTAAAATCCTAACTCTGTCATCTCAACATCACCACACTGTGTACGTCAACTTTTTACAGGTTAGGAACTAATCCAACTTGCATCTCAACAGTCACCACACTGTTGTACGTCATACCTTTACAGTTAGGAACTAATCCTAACTCTTGTCATCTCAACATCACCATGTGTAACTTAAGTTAGAACTAAACTAATCTGTCATCTACATACACTTGTACTCATACTTTCAGTGAATAACCTAACTGCTCTAACTCACCAACTTTAGTCTCTAAGTTAGAACTAACCAACCTTCATCTCAACATCACACAGTTACATACTTAGGTGGACTAAACCTAACTCTCATCTCACATCCCACTTTCATCTTAAGTGAACTAACCACTCTCATCTCAACATCACCACTGTTTCGTCAACTTAGGTTAGGAACAAATCCAACTGCATCTCACATAAAAAAAAAAAAAAAAAAAAAAAAAAAAAAAAAAAAAAAAAAAAAAAAAAAAAAAAAAAAAAAAAAAAAAAAAAAAAAAAAAAAAAAAAAAAAAAAAAAAAAAAAAAAAAAAAAAAAAAAAAAAAAAAAAAAAAAAAAAAAAAAAAAAAAAAAAAAAAAAAAAAAAAAAAAAAAAAAAAAAAAAAAAAAAAAAAAAAAAAAAAAAAAAAAAAAAAAAAAAAAAAAAAAAAAAATTACTTATAATTAATTGTACTAATAATCAATATTTGACAACTAACTTGTACTAACTACTGATATACATTGTAACCTAATTTAGACTATTACCAACTTTATATTCAACATTAACGTCATTAGTACTATAAGTGAACTATCTAACTGACTAAACATCACTTTTACGAGTAACTTGAAGTAACATATCAATACTCCACCTTTTTAGTATATTTAAGTGAACTAAAATCCTAACTTTCATCAACACACCACTGTTGTACGTCATACCTTTTACAGTTGGACTAAAACCTAACTTTGTCATCTCAACAGCCCAACTTTGTCGTCAACCTTTAAGGTTAGGGAAAAAATCCTAACTTTGTTCTCAAATCCACACTTTGTTTACCTTTTTAAGGTTGGAACAAACCTAACTCTTGTATCACACACCAACGTTACCACCTTTTACAGTAGGAACTAAAACACTCTTGTAACTAAATCCAACCTTCATTACTCACTTTAGAGAATAAATCCTACCTTGTCATCCAACAGTCCCACATTGTTGTCATACCTTAAGTTGGGAACTAAAACTATCTTGTCATCTCAACATCACACTTTTACTCATACTTTACTTTATCAACTCCCAACTTCTCTACCTAATAAAACATCTACTTACAGTCACATTTTTAAATTAGTTAGAACAAAATCTACTTTACATTACATACGTTTCTACTTTAGGTTAGAAACATTTATCTCAACACCACTTTGTCATACCTTTTAAGGTTGGGAACTAAATCTAACTCTTGATTAAAACCCAACTTTGTAACGTACTTTTATGTTGGAACAACAAAATCTACTCTGTCTCAACTTGTCCTATCCTTTAAGGTTGGGACTAAAATCCACTCTTTATAATCACCACACTGTTTATCATACCTTTTACAGGTTTAGGGAACTAAAATCCTAACTCTTATTCACCACCACACTGTTACTCTTGTCATCTCAACAGTCACCACACTGTTGTACGTCATACCTTTTAACAGGTTAGGGAACTAAAATCCTAACTCTTGTCATCTCAACAGTCACCACACTGTTGTACGTCATACCTTTTTAAAGGTTAGGGAACTAAAATCCTAACTCTTGTCATCTCAACAGTCACCACACTGTTGTACGTCATACCTTTTTAAAGGTTAGGGAACTAAAATCCTAACTCTTGTCATCTCAACAGTCACCACACTGTTGTACGTCATACCTTTTTACAGGTTAGGGAACTAAAATCCTAACTCTTGTCATCTCAACAGTCACCACACTGTTGTACGTCATACCTTTTACAGGTTAGGGAACTAAAATCCTAACTCTTGTCATCTCAACAGTCACCACACTGTTGTACGTCATACCTTTTTACAGGTTAGGGAACTAAAATCCTAACTCTTGTCATCTCAACAGTCACCACACTGTTGTACGTCATACCTTTTATACAGGTTAGGGAACTAAAATCCTAACTCTTGTCATCTCAACAGTCACCACACTGTTGTACGTCATACCTTTTAACAGGTTAGGGAACTAAAATCCTAATCTTGTCATCTCAACAGTCACCACACTGTTGTACGTCATACCTTTTTACAGGTTAGGGAACTAAAATCCTAACTCTTGTCATCTCAACAGTCACCACACTGTTGTACGTCATACCTTTTAAGGTTAGGGAACTAAAATCCTAACTCTTGTCATCTCAACAGTCACCACACTGTTGTACGTCATACCTTTTTACAGGTTAGGGAACTAAAATCCTAACTCTTGTCATCTCAACAGTCACCACACTGTTGTACGTCATACCTTTTTACAGGTTAGGGAACTAAAATCCTAACTCTTGTCATCTCAACAGTCACCACACTGTTGTACGTCATACCTTTATAAGGTTAGGGAACTAAAATCCTAACTCTTGTCATCTCAACAGTCACCACACTGTTGTACGTCATACCTTTTACAGGTTAGGGAACTAAAATCCTAACTCTTGTCATCTCAACAGTCACCACACTGTTGTACGTCATACCTTTTAAAGGTTAGGGAACTAAAATCCTAACTCTTGTCATCTCAACAGTCACCACACTGTTGTACGTCATACCTTTAACAGGTTAGGGAACTAAAATCCTAACTCTTGTCATCTCAACAGTCACCACACTGTTGTACGTCATACCTTTTTACAGGTTAGGGAACTAAAATCCTAACTCTTGTCATCTCAACAGTCACCACACTGTTGTACGTCATACCTTTTTACAGGTTAGGGAACTAAAATCCTAACTCTTGTCATCTCAACAGTCACCACACTGTTGTACGTCATACCTTTTACAGGTTAGGAACTAAAATCCTAACTCTTGTCATCTCAACAGTCACCACACTGTTGTACGTCATACCTTTTTAAGGTTAGGGAACTAAAATCCTAACTCTTGTCATCTCAACAGTCACCACACTGTTGAAACGTCATCCCTTTTTAAAGGTTAGGGAACTAAAATCCTAACTCTTGTCATCTCAACAGTCCCCACACTGTTGTACGTCATACCTTTTAAGGGTTAGGGAACTAAAACCCTAATTTTTGTCATCTCAACTCCCACACGTTGAGCATATTTTTTAAAAGGTTGGGAAACAAAACCAAACCCTTGTCATCTCAAAGTCACCACACTGTGTACTCATACCTTTAAAGGTTAGGAACAAAACCTAATTTTGTCTTAACGTCACCACATTTGACGATCCTTTTTAAGGTTTAGGAATAAAACCAAACTTTGTCACTCAAATCACCCACTTTTGTACGTCATCCTTTTTACAGGTTAGGGAACAAAAATCCTAACTCTTGTATCTCAACAGTCACCACACTTTGAAAGTCAAAACCTTTTAAGGTTGGGGAACTAAATCCTAACTCTTGTCACCAACACACCCCCTTTGTATAATTTTTTTAAGTTGGGAATAAAACCCAAATTTGACTCAACCAAAAAACCAAACCACTGTTGTACGTCCCCCTTTTGGGTTGGAACAAAATCCCAAACCCTTGTCACTAAAAAACCCCAACTTTGACTATCCTTTTTAAGGGGTTTTGGGAAAAAAACCCAAACTTTGTCACTCAACATCACCACACTTTGTTATCCCTTAAAAAGGGTTTAGGGAAAAAAAAACCCCTTTTAA